>JAOTQJ010041922.1:0-50751 GCA_025642045.1 Solanum sejunctum
ATTAACATACCTTGCAAGCCTTTACTACACCCAAAACTTTCGTATCCGGCAAACTATGCGTTTTCTTGACCAACCAATGCCACCACGCTACTTAGGGGCTTCAATATACCGAGTTTGAAGCATCAAATAATTGAAAACACGAAAAAATTAAATTTTTTTGAAAGTTACTGTAGCAACCCGAGGCTACTACAACTTGTTCAACAATTTTTTTTGTTTTGCTATGTATGAGATGTTGATCTTGTACAAGATATATATGACCATATATATATAGGCAACACATATACCACATGGGCCAATTATAAGCTCACACACACCTTGACCCCACATCAATATTATCCTTAAGGACCAAACTTAGAACAAATGTTGCACTCGGTCCGCAAACTTTATTAAAGCGATCCAATTAAGGACTTTCGGGGTTTAAATTACGTTATGGGTCCTAACATTTAAAGACTCTATTCATGAGATCCATAAATATAACTGGTGCATTAGTCGACCCAAAGGATATAACCACAAACTCAAAGTGCCAATACCTAGTCCAGAAAGCCGTCTTGGGAATATCACACTCCCTCACTTTCACTTGGTGATACCTGGACCGAAAATCAATCTTAGAGAAGTGACTAGCCCCTTGAAGTTGATAAAAAAGGTCATGAACCCTTGGTAGATGGTACTTGTTCTTTATGGTGACTCTATGAAGTTGCCGGTAATCAATGCACATTCTAAGAGACCCATTCTTTTTCTTCGCAAGTGATGCTAGTGCACCCCAAGGTGACTTACTAGGCCTTACAAAACCCTTCTCTAACAAATTCCTCAATTGCTCCTTAACTCCTTCAAGTCCGCCGGGGCCATATGGTAAGGGGGAATAGAAATGGGTTGAGTATCGGGAAGGAGGTCTATGCCAAAGTCCATTTCCCTTTTCGGAGGAACACTGGGAAACTTATCGGGAAAGACATGAAGAAACTCATAAACCTAACTGAAACCAACTCAATAGGAAGGACTTTAGCTCAACATCCCTAGCCCTCACAAGATGATAGAGACAACCCTTAGAAATTAACTTTTGGTCTTTAAGGCAATAAATGAATCTACCCTTGACCACTATATCACGACTTTTCCACTCAAGGACGGGCTCATTAGAGAATTGAAATTTAACCCTACGAGTTCTACAATCAATAGATGGATAATATGCATGCAACCAATCCATTCCAAGAATGACATCAAAATTCACCATATCTAACTCAACAAATTCACAAGGCAAGATTTTATGCAATATGAACATGGGACAATTTCTATAAACTCTTTTAGAAACAATGGACTCACCAAGGGGGTAGACACTTCATAAGGTTCACACAACAATTCAGTACTAACATAAAACTTTTTGGCAACAAAAAGAGTAATAAAAGAAAGAGTGTCACCCTGGTCTATCAATGCATATACATCAAAATAAAAAAACTTTAACATACTGATGATGACATCGGGTACCTCATCAACCCCTTGTCTCCCTTCAAGAGCATAGAATCTAGTTTTCCTTGGAGTACCCCCTTGTTGTCCTCCTCTTCTCTTTAGACCTGTATTTGCACCTTGGCCTTGTGGATGACCATCTCTACCTTTGTTTTGAGCACGAGGACAGTCAATCACCTTATGACCCACTTCACCACAACCATAACAAGCATTAGAGTTCTTCAAACATGGGTCAAAATGGCTCCTACCACATCTTTGGCATATAGGGTTAGACACCCCACCACCTTGGAATCTTGGGTTGTCATTAGTAAACCTTCTATTAAGAGCATTGAAAGACTCTTGCCTTAGAACTTGTGGCCTTGAGGAAATCAACCACCCTTGGAATTTTGGAATCCACCTTCAAAATGAGCCCTCTTGGACTCACCACTTCTTCTCTTTCTAAGCTTTTCCCCCTCTAGTTGTTCAGCATATGTCATGAGGCAGGGTGAATCCATATCACCTATTAGCATGGCAGTACAACACTCCTCATTAACCAAGTTGGATGCACCTGACATAAATTTGTTCATCCTTGATCTCGGCGCGACAACTAATTATGGGGCATACCTCAAGAGTTGGTTCAACTTGAGGGAATACTCCCTCATACTCATGGAACTTTGGTTAAGGTTCATAAACTCCATCATTTTAGCCTCTCTTAGATCGATAGGAAAGAACCCATTGAGGATGCGACTTTAAACTCCTCCTAAGGAATAACATCATCGTCTCTCCTCTTCAACTTCCATTGTGTAAAACAAATTTGAGCCACCCCTTTAAGTTGGTAGGCCGCTAATTCTGCCTTTTCCTTCGAATTGACCACTCTAATAAATAGGACTTTATACACCTCATCGATGAACTTTTAGGAATCCTCATCTTTCTTGGATCCATAGAACTCCGGTGGGTTCATTCTAGTGAAATCCCTCACCCTAGAAGCTGGAGTAAGAGCATGAGGGGCTTGGACCCATTGGTGAATTTGGTTGGTCATAGCATGAGCTGATATTGTAATAGCATCTCAGAACTCATCTTGGGCCACCCTTCCACCCCTCCACCTTAAGGATCTTGAGGAGTTGGAGGGGCCGATTACTCCTCAGGTGTATGAGGTCTCCTTAGTCTCCCTCTTGGAATCAGCATGATCTAGAAGAGCAAATAGCATTCATTAGGGGAAAAGCCTTACGCTCATATCTAAAGCATGATATCAACCATTAAGAAGTGAAATTTTTTTAAAATGCCTTATAGCGTCCAATTCATAGTTGTGGTGTGCTTCACAACCATGAATAAGACTCTAATCGATGAGATGTGTTAGACTATGAAGACCTTTTAACAACCTAGTGCTTTGATACCAAGTTTGTCACAACCCAACCCTAGGGCCTAGACGTGACATGGTGAATGGGAGCTCAAAGGGACCCCAAACAAGCCTCTTAGCATATCAATCACACATCCTTGGTCATAGAAGCGAAATAAACAACACAACAGATATAAGCAAGGGAAAAAGGACTAAGGGAAGTCTTTATTAATCATAAAACATTTGAAGAGTCAATCTCCTAGCATAATTACATCTTAATATCCAACAACACCTCTAATATAGATTGGAGCGGGGGCCAAGACACTCTCGGGATCACCCTCATAATAACAAGTGTTCAACATAAAGAAATCTCAATATAGCAAAAGTTATAAGGATACTGTCCTCGGACTTGAAGAATTACCAAATCTTATCTCGAAAGCACCGAACTAGCCACGTGGAGGATAACCGAGAGGTACTTTGATTCCTATATGGTAACATCATGTAGGCATAGAGTACACGTTAGCATGTTTTAATGTACTAAATATGTAGGATACAATGCAACAAGACATAGGCAACATGGCCAAAATGCATAATCACAAGCAATGGATAAGTATAATATTAACATGACATGCATGATCAACACTTGAGGCAAAACATGCTTGTAAATCATATAGCTTGCAAATATAGATTACTTTTGTAGGAAGAGACCATAATCAACATAGCCCACACAAACTATCATTTGAACTCCAAAGGCATTCCACCCCCTTAGAAGGTGATTGAGGTACCTACCCCTCAACATGGTAGTACGGGTATGCCACCCCCCGACGAGGTGATTGAGGTACATACCCCTAAACAAGGTAGTACGAGCATACCAACCTCCGACAAGGTGATTGAGGTATATATCCCTCAACAAGGTAGTACGGGCATGCCATCCCCCTACAAGGGGATTGAGGTACATATCCCTCAATAAGGTAGTACGGGCATGCCACCCCCTGACAAGGTAATTGAGGCTTGCCACCCCCTCAACAAAGTGATTGGGCATGCTACCCCCCAACAAGGTGTGGTCAATTTACAACACCATAGATATTTTTCATGAATTCAACATATATATACATTCCCTTAATCATCATAAAGTGACCTGTAAACCATGCAATAGATCATCAACAACTTAAGAATCCTTGTCAAGACATTTTATCAAATACTTGGAGGGTGTATAATGCTAGTTCAAAATCATGCAATTCAAAAGTGAAATAATATGGGAAAACTCAATGTAAATTAACCCACCAACACATAATAAAGCCCTCGTGTAAGATACCTTCAAATCCCTTATCAAATCTCATAATAGATCATAGTTTCATAGCTCAAAACATGCATAGTCAATCAACATTTCATAAACCCCCCTCAAGGTTCATAATCAAAATTCCTAGTAAGAGATACCCATAGATAATCCAACTTGAAAACATGCAATTTTGATAAAAAGGAAGGTTAGGCACCATGGGTGAAAGGACCCAATAGTTGAAACCTATATACCTTAAACTTGGGGTTTCTTGATGAATTCTTGAAGCTTGAATAGAGTTCTTAAGACACTTGAATTTGGATGAAATATTAGGTTAAGTGTTAGAGAGGGTTTTGAGAGTGTCTTGAGTGATATAGAGATGAAAAATGACGAAGTATAGGTGTTTTTACGCATAAGTGGGTATGAAGCTATGATCCTAAGGCCCTTAGTCTGAAAGAAAATTTCACGGAAAAATTAACAATGATTTGTCCACTTGGCCCGTCACGGCCCGGGTACAGATCGCCACTGGAAATCAAAATTTTGATAAATTATTTTTTGCTATATGTCCTCTAAAATCGATATTATACCTATTTCCTACTCAACTTTTCCCTTAATCACGAATATAAAGTCAGATTATTTATATCACGCATGAATTTTGAGATATACAGAAAATATTATTATAGGCATTTCCGAGGCACATTTTTGGGTGTTTTTGAGGCGTTTCAATAAAGGACTCACTACAAGCAAACTTCCATAATAGAATCTTGCTATGAAGAGGTGGATAAGGAATGTCTTTAGTCCCTCGGTTAGATCATTAGTGCAAAAGTATGCATTAGTATGTTGGAATGTACTAAGTATGCGAGCATGCAATACATATGGACATGATAACCTGCATTTCAATATGACAAGGGCACACACACACACACGCACATATATATATGTTAGAGTATATAAGAAAGAACACCATATTAGTATGCCTTAAAACCATGATGCATGAATTCCATAATACAAAAACATAGTGGGGATGGGACCTCAATCGATATGTAAGACCATGTAAGCCATTAGATGGAATCCCAATGTTGACTCTACACCGAAGAAAGAGTAACCTACTTCCTAAAGGTAGATTATAACTCCTCAGATAGAACACTACCCATTTCTAAGAGTAGGTTTTAGGTACATAATCATAATCATCCACAAAGGGGCATAAATATGAACTTACACTGGCATGTAGTTATGAGAAAAGTAGGCTTTACTTAAGGACCCTTCGGCCGAGCCTCTACCTCCAATCTCATTTGGTGCTAAGTCATCATCCCATAGGAATACATATACATATACATGCTTGAAATAGGAGCATAAGTCTTTCAAATCATAATCATGCATACCTGGTCTTAAGAGCCAAATCATACTTTATAATCATGCATACTTGAGCTTAAAAGTCAAATCATACTTCATAATCATGTATACCAGGCCTAAAATCCAAATCTTACTTCATAATCCATAATTTCATACACAGGAATAGCTCATTTATATTGTACATAATGATGTGTTGTAACGACCCCTTAGTTTAGGAGCATTGAATGCAGAAAAATTAGCCTGAAAATGACCTAAACCAGGTTCATGACGGCAACGTTTGGCTCATAGGTGGAGATACGACCATTAGATTTGACCCTTAAACATGAGACTTCAGGAAAGGAAAAAATTTCCAAATGTGGGTAACCCACGGACCAAGTGATAGCACGTAGGCTATATTGCGGTCCATAGATAGGGTCGTGAATACGTGATAGCCCGTAGACTATTAGACATGAAAAAAACTTAGAGTTTGTTGGAAGGTAAATACATGTTACAAGATGGCTCATAGGATGATGCATGACCTGTAGAATCCCTTCGTGGAATAAGACTAAGAAAATGGAAAAATGGTTAAGTATGGAAGGACTCTACAAGTCTAACCATGACCAGTAAGATGTTACCCAGTTCACAGCAAGATTCTGTGATTTTAGGTCCAACAAAGTGAATTTAGGGGTAAATTTAGCGATTTCAGATGTGTTACAAGATGAATGGGACTTATGACCCACAAAGGGGGTTTTTGTAAGTAAATCGAACAGTTTTTAATTAGAGGTAGTTTGGTGAATTCCATGATTTCTATTCTAAATGCAGTTATCTATAGATCTAAAGGGATCTTAAATCAGGTCCTAAACCCTAAGAAGCTTTCATTTTCTTCATTCTCTCAACTCTTAAAGTTTTCCTTAAGAAAAATCTCTCAAGAAAAAGGCAAGGCAAGAACTAGGGTTTTCAAGAATCTTCCCAATACTTAAAGGTTCAATTCTCCCAAGTTCTTCTAAGGTATGTGAGTTTATTTTTGAGTATCCTTCCACCCATAAAGTTCTCTTTTAAGTATTTTACCTTTTCTTTAAGTTCCTTTAAGATATTATGCATGTTTATGATGATTTCATGATGTTTTAAGTTATTAAATGCCATTCATGATATCCTATGATATTTTACTAAGTATATGAATGTTTTGAGCTATTGATGATGATCCTAATGATGGGTTTCAATAATGATGAAGTGTGGGCGTTTTCAATGGTCCTTAAAAAGAGAAATTTTCTTATGTTTTATGTGATTTATGATTGCTCCATTTAAAAAGCCTATCCCACCTAGTTTTCAAGTAAAGCTTTTATGGTATATGATGACAATTAGGACATTAATGTTAAGTTTTAAGTAATAATTTGTCAAATATATAAGCATGTTGACAATTTCCCTAAAAAGATGTTTAAAAAGAGGTACCCAAGATGAAAGACAGTCCTTACTTGGTGGTTCCTAAGTTTGAGCTACTCCTATGATTGCTATTTATGATTCTAAGTTATATTTTTAAAAAAATTCCATGAGATGACCTAGCACCGAGTGGACTTGATATTGGGATTCGTTCTCTTAGGTGAGGCATGACTCGTTGAAGCTAAGTCTCAAAGTCCTTAATTCTATGCCACCATAGGAGCCCTTGTAGGCTAGGCTAGTGGATCCATATAGGCCATTCATATTATTAAGATGCATGTGAAGTTGACAGAGTTCCTCCTGGCAAGTGGTCTCACTGTGCCAACATAGGGGTTATGTTGGATTCCATGTAGTAGATCATATGGTCTTATATGTCGGTTAAGATCTTTTCCCACAAGTTTATGATTCCATGATATATTTTCATTACATGTGCTTTATCACACATTGACTCTTATTCATATTGAACCATATTCCTTGTGCATGTTTAAGCTCACTTTATGTATCTTTTATCTCATCCATACTTTTATGTTATATTATGAATGATGACATTACAATTTCATATATGCATTGCATCTCACATACTTAGTACATTCCAATGTACTAACACATATTTTTCCTACATTATTTTACCATGTAGGAACAAGCACTGTGGCTAGTACTCAGCATTCAAGACTAGCATTGTTATTTGTGGTAAGCCCTTAGTTTGGGACTTTACCATTATTCGACTCTATCATATATTTATTTTTGAGACACTGTATTTGTAGTCCTTTTTTAGGCATTTGCTTTCTATGTTGCACAACTATGAAGTCCTTTCTATTTGATGGAGACCGATCATTATCGGTCCCATCCATTGATGTATTAGTTAGTATGCTTATGGACAAATATCTTAGTTATTCTTATTATTTTTTTAATGTTGCTTCATTCCTTAAAATGGTCCATAGTCCTTTTTCTCTTATTTTTCACAAATATTTTTCTTTTTAATGCGTATGAATGCTTAAGATGCTTGAAATGACTTGGATAAGGTGCCTTCGGGTATCTCATTCATCATGTGACAACTAGACCCCTAGGTCGGGTCATTACAAACTTGGTATCAGATCATGAGATTTTAAAATATTTCTTGAATTTCCATGCATACCCGTTAGCATAGAGTCTTATTCAATGTTGTAAAGTGCACCACTATCTTGAGTGAGAGGCTTTGAGATGATTTAGAAAAGTCTTCCCTTCTTTATTATTCATGTTGTGCCTTAGAGTTGAATAAGGTTTTCCATTAACTAACGATGGCATTTTGCTTGTTTTTAGATCATGCGACCACAAAGATCTCCCCAATAATGAGGCACTACTGAACAATAATTTCCTCCACTCTAACAAGATGATAGAATGTCTCATGCAGAGTTTAGAGTCATTTTTACCTTGTTAGCCTAAGCATTGGCCAATCAAGCTAATTGGGAGATAGTTGTTTCTCCCTAAGTGCCTACTCTGACTGCTAGGGTACATGACTCTATGCGGAGGAACCATCCAGAATTTCATTAGTCAAAGATAGAGGAGGACCCATGCATTGACTTCATTAGAAGGCTTATTAGGTAGTTGCAGTAATGGGAATTTCATCGAAAGAGAAAGCTGAGTTGGTGGCATACCAACTCAGAGGAGTCCAAATATGTGGTATGAATAATAGTCGGACCAGAGGGGCTAGGAAGAGGGTCTTATTGATTGGGAAGAATTCAAGTGTGCTTTCTTGGATTGGTTCTTCCCAGTTGAGCTTAGGGAGGGGAAGATCCAAGAGTTTATCAATCTTAAGCAAAGGACCATGAGCATGAGAGTGCGCTCATAAATTCACAACGCTATCAAAGTATGCTCTCTTAATGGTCACGAACCCTAGGGCCTGAATGACAAAGTTTATTTAGGTGTCTCTGAGTTGATCTCTATAGAATCCAAGACAACTATGTTGGTGAAAGAGATGGACATTCTCACTTGATGACATATGTAGAGTAAATTGTAGAGGTGAAGCTCCGAGAAAGGGCAAGGGAGTCCAAGAGGGCTCAAGTTGATGATGGGAGCTACTCTTACCAAAGGAGTGGTGGTCATAAGTTTCAAGGTGTCCAAAAGCAAGGTGGCCATCAATGATCCACCAACACTTCTCTTCTCCAAATTACAAAGGATAAGGGGGTTTCTCCAAAGCCCCAAAGCCTGAGTTTCCCCAAGTGTGGAAGACTCTATAAAAGAGAATGTCTAGCTGGGTCTAATGCTTGCTTCACTTATGGGAAGAACAAGTCCATAAGACTAAAGCAGTCAAGCTCAAGGTGCCCAAAGGACCAATTAGTTCTATTCTCTTCATTGTTTCCAAGAGGTTGAAGACGCTCCAGACGTGGTCACCAATATGTTAGGAGTTTTTTATTTTGAAGCATATGTACTTTTCCATTTGAGAGTAAATTAATCTTTTGTAACCATTGTCCTTGGCAATAAATTTCATTGCATGTCCCGAAGTCCTCCATGAGCCCCATGAGGTAAGAAATCCCGTAGAAGAGTCCATTATAACTTGAAGAGTCTATAGGAGTTGTCCCATATCCATATTGCATAAAGTGATCTCATCTAACATAATTGATGTTTCCATGGTAGACTTTGATGTGATTCTTTGGATTGATTGGTTGCATGCTTCTTATTCTTCCATTAATTATAGAACCCATGGGGCAAATTCCAATTCCCAAATTAGCCAATTCTTGAATGAGAGGGTAGTAATTCTTCATGTAGGGTCTAGTTTATTTCCTTCTTAAAGGCCCATAAAATGATTTCTAAAGGGTGCATTGATATTCGAGCTCCAATAGTAAAGCGATCACTATCAAGTATAAACCTAATAGGTTAGGGTCGAATCCACAGGGAATAAAGGGTTGTCCATATTGACTCACTAGCAATCATTTCAAGCATCAATCAACTATATTCTCTAAAATAGGGGGTGGGGGTGGGGGTGGGAGTGGGTTTGCAATTTCAAAGTGAAGAACAATTAAAATACTACACTACTAATGCGAGAACATAACCAATTTAAGGGACAACTTGGAAACTGTGTTCCCCATGATTCGTTAACTCAAATACCTCAGATAACATAACCCTAATTGTGACATCACATGCAGGATGGTAACTTAGGTTCTTCTAGCTCTCTTGTGAAGTTGAAGGTCGAATTTCACTACAGCGCTTGGTCGGCAACCATGGTGTGCTAACTAACCGTTACCCATTGTCCCAGTCAACCTCCCCTTGGTCAGGTTTGGTTCATTAGACGAGAACACATCAATCAAATACTATCATCGAATTTCCTTTCCTATTCGTCACTACCTTGGTCGGGATCATGATTTTATGCAGAATTTGGTGTTGGCCACCACCAAATAACATTCAAAATTAAAGGAAATAGTCAATACATGCAAATACCCAATCAAAGAAATGCTTAATATTTGGGTTATTTCAAGTCAACTCCTCATGGTTCCCACAAACCTAAGTTGTGGGTGCTTAGATATTCATGGCTAGGGCAAACTCACAAATAATGATTGGAATAAACATGATTTAGAGATTAACCAAGAACAATGAAGAACAAAACCACTTTGATGTTGAAACCACAAGCTTATATTAATGGGAGTTGAATACAAGTGATTTCAAATCCCCCAAAATGGATCTTCAAAATTAAAATACTAAAATCTACACTAAACCCTAGAAAAGTTTTCTAAGAATATTCAAAGATGTTGTAGAATCTGTAGAGTGTCGAATCTATTCTACACAAAACCCTATTATTAACTATGTATATTTTTTACAAAAAGACTATAAAAATAAAATAGAAAATATAGCTGACAGCAGATATGGTCCACAGTTACGACTCGTAAGGTGATCTAAGAGTCGTAGTCGGGCTTTCATAGTTAGCACTAGGCATTTTGGACTTGACTGCTATGATCCATTGCTACGAGTCATGGTATGATCTAAGACTTATAGTGTCTTCTCGTAGTCCTCAATTATAATTCTTGGTCCAAATTTTGGCAATATTGTTTTTGGCTATGGGGCTCTCTCCTACGAGTCGTAGTGAGATATATGACTCATAGTCTAGTCTCGTATAGCCGACCTTCACTTTGCAAATTCCTAATTTTTGAACATTATTTTTTTTCTACAAGAGCATACTATGACTTGTAGCTTGGGCTATGACTCGTAGGGTGGCTCGTATGTCCTAAACTTCATCAAAATCTGCAAATTTCTCCCAAAATCATGGCAACATGTCTTTTCTGCAAAAACAACACAAAAACACACAAAAACCACAAAAAGTCGCATTAAGAACATACTAAATCCTTTGTTTTAGGCATCAAGTGTGCTGTAATTTGACAGCACATCAACACCCTGAACTTAGAATTGTTGCTTGTCCTTAAGCGATGACTCAATCTAAGTAGACAATAAGAACCACATAGAAACTACCCTAATGACATATACATCACTCAATTCCAACTTAGGTACCCAATTCTCATTTTCAAAACCTGATTGAATAGCCACTAAGCAAACCAAGACTTAATGTTGAATCTGACAATCCAACTATAACAAGCAAAGGAGTATCAACAATTCACAATCACCAAATAAGTCATATGCCAATCATGTCATGTAAATGCCCTCACAAAAAAGAAGTCCCTCTATCTCTCCCAAAAAGTAATCCCTCAGGGACTTTGCAAGTATCCTCACTCTCACAAATGAGATTCATGCATGATAACCAACACCTCTAAGAGGAAATTTCTATATACTACTCTATAAAAACTAAAAAAAAGAATAATATGTTCTGATATGATATGTTCAATATCCTTTCTAAATTTTTTTTATACTCTGTGCAAATGTGTGAATGTTTATGCTACGAAATACCTTTCGGCAGTCAAGGCCAGCCATTGTCAAGCACTCCGGTGATGTGCCGAATATGCACTCGATCACTTTTCTTTATATCTTCACAAGGCTTACTCTTCTGAAACATTAGGTGATGACTCTTCACTCCACTAATTTAGTTTGGCCAATTGCAAAAGTTCTCATCATATCACTTTCTTGCCAGGGTTTTGGGGCTTTGAGTGTTGTACCTTTAGGCTATCTTCTCTACCATTTGATGATGCACTGAACATGATTTGTGATATCTATTCTGCTTGCATTCTTGACTTGAGATAGAACCATAGTTGCTACAATTCTAAGAAGTCTCTTTGAGTGTTGGATAGATTGCAAGTTGTGCAGGTAATGCCACATTTCTTTGCCTTTTTGCACTTTTGTCCCTTTCCAAGATTTTTCCAAGTATTGTCTATTTGTGCACTTTTAAACCCTTTTCATGACATAACATACATATACTTTTAAACCCTTTTCATGACATAACATACATATACATAATAGCATACTAAGAATGAGTACAAAAAATGGACTCATGACCCTTAGTAGTGGATTGGGTGTAGCAATTCTGTCTTGTTACTTGGGTGGGCTATGAGACTTGGGTAGATCTGATTATATTAGATATGGTAGATTTTAATGTTATTCTTGTAATGGCTTGGCTATCTACATATCATGATATTCTTTATTGTTACATCAAGACTGTTACCTCAATCATACCAGGTAGACTGAGAATTGAGTGGACTAGTTCGAAGGGTTCCTATCCTAATAAAGTGATATCTTGTATTTAGGTCCATAGTTGATTGATTGAGGGTGTTTGTCTTGTTTGATTTTTAATTGTGATACTACTGCTAAGTTACTTTCTATGAAGTCTATTCTTGTGGTTTGTGATTTTCTAGATGTGTTTCCTATGGATCTACCGAGAGTCCCTCCTGATTAGGGTATTGATTTTGCTATTGACCTTAAGCTAGGAACTAAGCCATTTCTGTCACTTCTTATTGGATGGCTCTAGCTGAATTGCAGGAGTTAAAGGAGAAGCTCCAAGATCAATTAAGTAAGGGCTTTATTCACCCTAGTGTTTCACCACGGGGTACCCCACTCCTATTCATAAATAAGAAGGATGGATCCATGAGGATGTGTATTAAATATAGCTAGTTGAACAAAGCAACTATCAAGAATAAGTACCCATTTTCCCAAATAGATGACTTATTTGATCAGCTTCAGGGAGCATCCCTATTTTCTAAGATTGACTTAAGATCTGGGTATCATCAGCTTCAGATTCAGCCATCAGATATACCCAAGAAAGCCTTCTAGACTAGGTATACTAGGATTTTCTTGTTATGTCATTTGGTTTGAATGACGCCTTTGCAATATTTATGGAGTTCATGAATGGCATATTCCAGTTGTATCTAAATTTGTTCGTGATTGTATTCATCGATGATATCTTGGTCTATTCCAAGATTGAGGAGGACCATGTGAGGCATTTGAGGATTCTACTCTAGAGGCTCAAGAAGGAGAAGTTGTATGCAAAGTTCTCCAAGTGCGATTTATGGTTGAGTTTGGTAGCCTTCTTGGAGCATGTGGTGTCCAAGTAGGGTATTCAAGTTGATCTGACAAAGATTTAGGTCATTCAGGGTTGAACCAGGCCTACCTTAGCTATAAAGATTTGTAGTTTTTTGGGCTTCGCTAGTTATTATTGCCATTTTGTTTAGGGTTTCTCTACTATTGCAGTTCCACTAACTAGGCTTACTCAAATGAATGTGGTACTTCATGGTCCAATGAGTATGAGGAGAGCTTCTAAAAGCTCAAGTTATTATTGACTGTAGGTCTAGTTTTACATTGCTACAGGAGTTGTTGATTTCACTATTTATTTTGATGCTTTGGGAGTGGGGCTAGGTGGTATATTGATGCAAAAATAAAAGGTTATTGCTTATGCTTCTAAACAGTTGGAGGCCCATCAAAATAACTACCCCAGTCATGATTTGGAGTTGGTTGTGGCTATTTTTGTCTTGAAGTTATGGCATCACTATTTGTATGGGGTCTATTGTAAGATCATTAATAACCATCGCAGTCTATAATATATCTTCAGGTTGTGGGATCTAAATTTGAGATAAAGAAGGTACATTGAGCTTCTAAAAGATTATGACTTGCCTATATTCTATCACCCCCCGGGAAGGTCAATGTGGTTGCCAATGCACTGCGTAGGAAGGCTCCTAGTATGGGGAGTTTAGAAACTACCCGAGTTGAGGATCGATCATTGGCTAGAGATGTTAAGAGATTGTCCAATGAGTTAGTGAGGTTACATATTTTAGACTAGGGCAGAGTGCTTGCTACCATTAAGGCCTGCTCATCTTTGATGGATCTGATTCGTGAGAGGCAGTTTGAGGATGAGAAGTTGTGTATTATCTGAGATAAGGTAGCTAGAAGTGAAACTAGAGAGCAATCTTCACTTTAATGGTGTTTTGAGGATTTGGGAGTCATATTTGTGTGCCCATGGTAGGTGATTTGGTCTGATAGATACTTGAGGAGACCCATTATACTAGATATTCTATTCATCCGGGGAAAGCAAAGATGTACCATGATGAAAGTTAGCATTATCGATGGCCTAGTATAAATAAAGACATTTCAGACTTTGTATCCAGGTGCTTGACATGTCAACAGGTCAAGTGTGAGCACTTGAGGCTAGGTGGGGAGCTTCAGCGGATGCCCATTCCCGACAGGAAATGCGACATATTGCCATGGACTTTATCTTGGTACTGATGGATCGGTTAACCAAGTCCACTTACTTCATTCCAATCAAAGTGAAGTATACCAATGAGAAACTGGCTCAACTATATATCAATAAGATTGTGAGACTTTACGGGGTCTCTGTGATACCTTGCAATGCCATGCTCTTATGTATCCATGTTTCAAGTCTCATTTGGTTAGGTTAGGAGTGTATTAAGGTTGTGGTGGGGATGGCGGTTTCTAGTACTTAGATGAATTCAAGACTTCTCTATGAGTTGAGTTTTGAGTGTTGGTTTACATAAGGGTCAACTTTAAATGACCAAAACTTTTAGCACACATGGAACTGGATGACCCATAACATGTAACATGCAATCTCTTTGAGTTAGCTATCCAATGCACTTGGTTTCACCTCATTTCGAGTTCAGATAAAGCAGTTATAACCATTCTGGTGAGACCCTCCCGTGCAATGATATCACACAGGCACTTAGACAGACAGTGAGGCTTTGGACAAGCTATGTCGAATGTTTAGGGCTGTAAAAGGCCATTTTTGGCCTAAGGCATGGGTCATGGCCAGTGGCATGGGGTATGTGGCTTTCCACTGACCATGTGGTTGGTCATGGAGGTGAGCAAATGAAGAATAGTAGGGATGTGAGTGTTTTTTTATCCAAGTGTTGTGGCACAGCCATCCTAATGGGCCGTGGCAAGGCTCACAAACTATTTGTCCTTGTGTGAAGCCTCTTGGCCACATTTCACTCACAAAGTTTAACTCCACGGGCCACTGCACGGACCTTGTAGCATCACACGGCATGGAGGCTCCCATCAAAGTGACAAAACATGATTTTTCTAAAGTATCCCAACTTCCAATTTTTGACCAAGTCTCACCTCACGGGCACTCCACACGACCCGTAGAGTACTATACAACCTGTATGGGCCTCATTAGGGAATCAGTTTGCTAATTTTTAATATCCATTAACTAATGACAATTTTGTGAATTTAATCCATTCTAATAACCTTTTTACACTTCCAATACTATCTTAACCTCCCCAAAGCCCTATTTCAAAGGATCAAACTCATTACTCTCAACTTAAATAGACTCTCAAATCCTCTCAAAAGTCTCTACCAAGACCCTAACAAAAATTCAAGGAAACTCGAGAACAAGTTTCGATTTCAAGACAACATTCCAAGCTTCCATTCTTTCCCAACTCAACTCCAAGAGACTCAAGGTCTAAGGTATGTAGGTTGCAACTATTAGGTCCTTTCACCTATGGAGCCTAAACATCCTTTTTACCTAAATTGCATTTTTTCCATGTTTATTACTTATGAATAATTCTTATTATGAATTTGGGATATAAAGTATGTTGGAGTTTCAGAAACTAGTGACTATTTAAGCATGTTTTGAGTTACGAATATAAGATCCATTATGTTATTTCAGGAAGGGTTTTGATGTATCTTGCATAAGGGCATTACCAAGCATTGGTGGGAGGTTTTATATTGAATTTTGTTTTATGATTTCATTCTGAATTGCATAATCTTATACTACCATTACATACTTGTAAAGTATTTGATAAAATGTCCAATTTTGGATTCTTTAGTTATTGATGACCCATTGCATGACATATGATATGAGTGAAATTATGATGATGCAAGGAATGTTTATATGAGCTGGTTTCATGAAAAGTATCTATAGTATTGTAATTTGACCATGCCTAGTTGAGGAGGTGATGCCTCAATCACCATGGATGGTAAGGTGAGACAACCATCAACCAATTGAGGGGTTGATACCTTAATCACCATGGGTGATAGGGCGAGACAACTATCAACCAATTAAGGGGTTGAAACCTCAATCACCATGGATGGTAGGATTAGACAACCATTAGCCAATTGAGAGGTTGATACCTCAATCACCATAGAAGGTATGGTGAGACAACTATCAACCAATTGAGGGGTTGATATCTCCATCACTATGGATGGTAGGGTGAGAAAACCATCAACCAATTAAGGGGTTGATACCTCAATCACCATGGATGGTAGGGTGTGATAATCCATCATAATGTTGGTCTCCTTTAACATATGTAATATATTTTATATAATCATGTTTTGCCTCTAGTATCAGTCATGTATGCCATATTGCTATATGCTCATTCATTGCCTAATTATGCATTTTGATTATGTTGCCTATCTCTTGTTGCGTTGCATCCTACATTCTTAGTATGTTCAAATGTATTATCACATACTCTATGCCTACATGATGTTATCATGAAGGAATCGGAGCCCCACTTGATCATCTTCCTCTTCCGTGTGGCTAGTATGACCTATTAAAGCTAGTTGGTGACTCCTCAACTCCGAGGACATACTTTTCTTGGTTTATGCTATGTATTGACTTTTCTTATGTTATAGGTGTTATTGGAACTTTATGATTATCTTGGCCCCACCTCCTATCTATGTACTAGAGGTATTGTTGAAACTTTATGATGTATCAATGCTATATTCTTGGATTCTATGTTCTATGGTATTAAAGTTGTCCCTTAGCCCCATTTATCCCTATTTAATATCTCTTATTATTTTTTTATTGCTTCTGTGACCAAGGATATGTAATGATATGTTAAGAGGCTTGTTCGGAGTTCCCTCAGGTTCCCTATTAGCCATGTCACGTCTAGGCCGTAGGTTCGGGTCATGACAAACTTGATATTAGAGCACCAGGTTGTTAATGGTCCTCAACATCTAACACACTGTGTCGATTAGAGTCTTATTCATGGTTGTTTTATGCACCATGACAATAGGTAATAGGCTTTGAGGCATTTTAGGAAATGTTTCCCTTCTTCATGGACCATGTCATGCTATATAAGTTAGGTGAAGTTTCCCTTTAACGAATGTTATGTGTTATTTCTAGATCATGCCTAACACAAGAAGAAGAGGAGCTCACATATCCGAAGAACAACTGGCTCATGAGGAGCTTCGGGATGCTCTCACCATGCTAGCTCAATCTATGACATACCAAATCAATCAAGGTGCCCAAGTCCCTCATGCTCCTACCCTGGGATCTAGGTGAGGGACTTTATGAGGATGAACCCACCAGTATTCTATAGGTCAAAGGTGGATGAAGACCCTCAAAAATTTATTGATGATGTATACAAGGTGTTGGATATCATGGGTGTTAGTTCAGAAGAGAATACTAAGTTGGCGGCCTACCAACTCAAGGGGGTGGCTCAAATATGATTTACACAATGGAAAACGGAGACAAGGAACAACAATGTGATTCCAAGGGAGGAGTTTAAGGCAGCATTTCTCAATCGATTCTTTCCCCTTGAGCTTAGGGGGCCAAAATGATGGAGTTCATGAATTTGAAGCAAGGATTTATAAATGTGAGGGAATATGCCCTCAAGTTCAACCAACTTTCAAAATATGCTCCATAATTGGTTGCCGACCCAATGTCTAGAATGAACAAGTTTGGGATGGGTGTATTCGATTTAGTGAATGAGGAGTACCAAGTCACTATGTTGATTAGTGACATGGATTTGTCCTACCTAATGACTTATGCTGAGCAATTGGAAGAGGAAAAGTTGAGGAAGAGGAGGAGCAGTGAGGCCAAGATAGCCCATTTTAATGGTAAATTCCTAACTGTTAAGGGTGGCCGATATCACCAAGCCCAAGGGTCTTTCCATGTTCCTTATGGGAGATTTGGTAATGACAACCCAAGGCCCCAAGGAGGTGGTGGTGTGGTGTCTAGGCTAGACCTATGTGCCTAAGATGTGGGAGGGGCCATGATGGCCTATGTTTGAAGGATATCAATGCTCGCTATAGTTGTGGAGAAGTGGCTCACTAGAAGGTGGATTGTCCTTGGAATCAACACAAAGGTAAAGATGTTCGCCCATAAGGCTGGGGTGCAAATGCTGTTCCTTTGGGGATGGGAGGGCAACATGGTGGTGCCTTATGACACAATCAGTTTTATGCATTTCATGAGAGGCAAGGGGTTGATGAGGTTCCCAATATCGTCACTAGTATGTTAAAAGTCTTTTATTTTGATATGTATGCTTTGATTGACCTGGTTACCACTCTTTATTTTGTTACACCTTTTGTTACAAAAAAGTTCCATGTTGAACCCGAGTAGTTGTATGAGTCACATGAGGTGTCTAATCCCATTTATGCATTTATTGTTGCTATTAGAGTCTATAAAAATTGTCTTGTTCATATTTTGCATAAAATATTGCCATGTGACTTCGTCAAATTAGACATGTTAGATTTTGACATTATTTTTGGGATGAATTGGTTGCATGCATACTATGCCTCTATTGATTATAGTACTCGTAGGGTCAAATTCCAATTCCCCAATGAAACCTTCCTTGAGTAGAAGAGTCATGATGTGGTGGTCAATGGTAGGTTTATTTCTTGCATTAAATCCCAAAGGTTGATCTTTAGGGGGTATCTCTTGTCACGCCACGGACCTAGGGCTTAGACGTGATTGGCGAATGAGGAACCCGAAGGAAGCCCAAACAAGCCTCATAGCATATCATTACATATCTTTGGTTGAGGAAGCAATTAAAATGACAATAATAGACAAACATAAATAAGGGGAATTGGGACTAAGGGAGCAAGACAAAAAGAGGAAGTAATACTTAAATATCATAGATGAGTCAAGCTCAAGCATAATACATAACTTATATAATAATACCTCTAAACATAGATACTTAGCGGGGCCAAGACAAGCAACCGAGCTCACCCTCATAGTAAAAGTAGTAATAAAGGAGAGGGTATCAATACATAGCATAAGAAATATAGATCAACATCCCCAGAATGGAGGACTCACCAACTAGCTTGAGAGATAATGTACTAGCCACGTGGAGGAGGCAGATGGCCAAATGGAGCTCCGGCTCCTACATGGTGATATCATGTAGGCATAAAGTATGCGTTAGTATATCTAAATGTACTAAGTATGTATGATGCAACGCAACAAGAGATAAGCGTCATAGGCAAAATACATGATCATAAGTAATGAATAACATACTAACAACATGACATGTATGAGTGATACTTGAAGTAAAGCCATGTTTATATAGAACATAATACGAGTGTAAGGAGTGACCATTCTAGTGCAATCCGAGTCCTGCCACCTCCATGGAGAGGTACATGAGGTACAAATTCCTTAAAATAGTTAATGATTTACCAACCCCTCAATATGGTTTTTGGGGCCTACCACCCCCCAAGCTAGGGACCAAGGTACAAACCCCTTGATATGGTTAATGAGGTACCAACCCCTTAATATGGTTATATGGGCCTACTACCCCCCCGTACTAGGCAACCAATGTACCAACCCCTCGATGAGGTTACGCGGGCCTACAACCCCTCGAGCTAGGCTTGGTCAACTCACAATACCATATAGAGAATACCATATATATACATTTATTTTCATCATCATATAGTCATTCAACTTATAACACATGAATTAGACCTTCAATTCTTAAAGAAATCATAATCCGGACATTTTATCAAACACTTGGTGGGTGTGTAATGCCAGTGTAAAATCATGCAATTCAAAAGTGTTATCATGCTACAAAATGCAATGTAAAATTATCAATAGATACTTGGTAATACCCTCAAGCAATATAATCAAAACCCTTCATCAAATATCACAATAGATCTTAGATTCATAACCCAAGACATAGTAAAACAACCATAATTTCATAAACCCCAACATAGTGTGTGGTCAATTTCATAATATATATGACCCATGAGTAAATCAACTTTAAATTATGCAATTTAGGGTAGGACACTAGGGTACCACGAGTGAAAGAAACCCAAATACTTCGCTTTTGGAGAATACTTAAAGATTGGAGATGCAGACTTGAAGCTTGAGAGGAAATCCTTAGATCCGTATGGGTTTTGAGACTTGAATTTAGGAGATGAAATATTTCTAAGTGTTTGGGAGAGTATTTGGGAATATCTTGGATGATATGAGGGTGAAATAATGCTAAGTATAAATACTTTCACACATGGAAAGGCTTAGGCCCAAGAATCAAAAGTCTTGGACTGAACTGAAAAACTGGACAGCAAAATACACTGGGGCATTCGCGCCCCAAATGTGGATGAACATTGTTTTTGGTCAATCTTTGAAATTTTAAAATTTGCTATGGTTGCTCTAAAATTGGGTTTAGACCCATTTCCCACCCAATTTAACCCCTTGAACAAGAATATGAAGTTGGATTTTTGAAATAACGCACGAATTTTGAGATATATAGAAATTACGATTTCAGGCATTTCTGAGGCACATTTTTGGGCACTTTTTGGAGTCATTACAATATCTTCCCATTGGAAATATTCATCCCCGAATGTCAAAGAAATGTATATGAAGACACAAATATGACAATTTCAGCCCACGTAAGGATGTAATAACGTACTTAAACATGATTTCAAAATTCTCATCATAAGTTTAAAATCATCATGAACTTGTCGATTTAAACATGATCATATGAATATGTCATAGGCTGAAATTAGACTTGGAATTACATCGGGGACTTTTATTGATACCTTAGGCTTGAGTGGGGCGGAAAATATAAGGATATCGGTTTTACATGTCCGCTTCGGCCTACCAAGTGGTATTCAACTTGTTGATTCCTCTGAAGGACCTTAACAGAAGCCACACCCTTGTTTATCAATATATTCACTTGCCTATCCCAAAAACTAAACTAGAACGTCTTCATAAGGCAAGTTTTCTTCCATTATCCCCACAACATCAAGAGGCACACTAGCATTTGGGTTAACCACACACTTCCTCAACATAGATATATGAAAGACCGAATGAACCAATTCTATTTCTCTAGGAAAATCAACTTGTAGTCCTCCTTACCATTCCTTATCATCACCGTATAAGGACCCACATATCTAGGGCTCAACTTGCCCTTCTTTACCAAAAAAGACCACCCTTCATAGGTGACACCTTTAAATAAAACCAATCACCAACTTTAAATTCAAGGTACCTTCTCCTCACATTGACATAGGACTTTTGGAGACTTTGTGTAACACCCCACATTTTACATGTACTAATTGTATGGTAATAAATCTTTGATATGGTTTGGTCAAAATAGTGTCAATTCTTGAAAGTGCTTGAGTCTCATGTTAATGGGTGATATGGGCATCTAGTGCTTTTGAGGGCCTTGTGTATATGCATTCTATATTAAATTGAGGATATCACAACTCTAAAGAAAGTACGAGAATTGAGGTGGTTGTATGAATTAATAATCTAGTAGGTAATTCATCTACTTGCTTTGCTTGTAATTACTAGCTAAATGGAGAAGAGGTTCGACATCATTTTTTGTCTAAGTTCGATTATGGATAAACATCTGTTTTAAGGGTGTAATTTCATCCCATGTTTTATCATCATAAATGGATCTTATTTTTAGTCCAAGAAGAATGAAATAAGAGCCCAAGTATATTCCAAACCACTTGACTAATTGGGGCCAAAAACGGATCAAGAGCAGCCCATTTGATGCCCAATTAGGCTCAATTTCGAAGTCCAAGCTACTGCATAACCAGCCTTATTATTTATAGTATTAAGTGGTATTATAAGGTCCAAAAATACCAAGGAAATTCGTCCTAATGAGTCCCTTTAAGAGGGTATTATAAGCAACAAATGTTTAGTCCCCTTTTAGACTTAGAAAATTTCAGCTTTCTCATTCTTTCTCTCAACACGTTTCTTGACATAGCAGCAGCAACTAAAGGATGTATTAGGCTTAATAAGGAGTTTATCAACATTGAAGATGGAGGTAAGTAACTATATTTGTGTATTTGGTATGATTCCTTCATGAAAATCAAGAAGTAGATGATGGTGTGCTTTGCTGGAAATTCTGGACAGCTTGTGTCTAGAAAATTGCTGCACTCTTTCCATTTGATTTAATGATTTCTAAATGGTTTGTGGGCTATATTATGAAGTTAATTTGATGTACTTAACATGATTTGAGTTATTCACATTACCCTAATGTTACTGCCCAATTTTTTGTTGCATTTAACATATAAGTTTTATTGTGCTATCTTAAGTGTGATGTTGGTTGGAAGTTGTGAGTTATTGGATTTAAAGCTATTGGCTCATGTCCTGAATGAATTATTGGGTGATGTTACAAGATTGTATTATCACTGTTGGTATGTGTAAATGTTGTTGGAATAGTTTGGCCAGAATTGGAAAAGGTTTGGAATTGTCGTTATCGAAATGTAGCGAAGGGGGGAGTAATATTATGCTGTCCATCTGTAAGTTGTGTAGAATTATGGTATGTTATTCCATGACTTACCCCTAATTTGGGACTAGTTTTGGACTATATTAATACTGGTTTCATGTGGTAATATCATCGCAAATAATTTTGGTAAAGTTCAAATAGTTTTGGGATTGTTGACGTCGAAGTATGGTGAAAGGGTATAACGTTATGTTGCTTGTCTGTATGTTGTGAAGAATTATTGTGTGTTGTGCTTTGTGGGCTATTGTGGGACAGTTAAGGGACTAAATATAAGATGTACATGACATGTACATAATAATTATTGTTAAAAAATACATTTATAAGTGAAAAGGTTGAAGAAATGCCTTTGCATCACTAATTGAAAGCTTGCTGTCCCGGTGATCGTTTTTATGATATTGGACTGTCTAGAAATGTTATGTTGCTGTTAATACTAGTTTTATTACCTAATATGGTGTAGATAAATATTTGAGGGAAAGGCAGCCACTCCAAGGTCATAACAAGGTCATACAACGAGGTATGTAAGACTACTTAATTCCATATCATTTGGCATGAAACATAGATCCTTCGGTAAGTAAAGGCACTTATCTACTCCAACAGGACAAATAGCCATCTATCCATTCTTCCACATGTACATATGCTCCTATATGTAGTTCCCTTCAAAGTTATATACATACATGGATACCAAGTACATGAGTTCTTGTTGCTAAACAAAGTTCATGAGTTGTTTCATTTCATACGCATTTCGTTGCTTATGTAACATACTCTCATCAATGGCATGTTGTCTTGAATGTTTATTTTGATGTTTTATATTGCATGTACAGCCTGAAATCTCCAATATTATGACTAGCAAAAGAATAATCTCAAAAGTAATTGAAAGATAAAGTATATAGTTTCTGATAGGTCGTAGCCCGAGGGGTTGAGTATAACCTAGCGAGGGATGATCCTATCGGAGGGGGAGGAGGTGTTAGCCCGAGGGGTTGAGTATAACCTATCCAGGGACAAACCAAATATAGTTTCACCAC
The DNA here is from genome assembly GCA_025642045.1 of Solanum sejunctum. Lineage (NCBI taxonomy): Eukaryota > Viridiplantae > Streptophyta > Magnoliopsida > Solanales > Solanaceae > Solanum > Solanum sejunctum. The sequence continues at coordinate 23,650 of JAOTQJ010041922.1, forward strand.
TGATCAGTTGTTCATTAACAGTTTATGATGTACACAGATTATACAGTAAAGGTAAAGCAATATAAAGAACTTAAAGTATATGATTCCAAAGTGCATCCAAAGGTTGTCTCCTATTCTACACTAATGCATGGTTTCATTTGAGTTGCTATTTCATATGTAGTATTTAATGCCTTACATATTCATTACATTATCTCGTACTGAGTCCCTTGCGGGGGACCTGTATTTCATGCTGCAGGTACAGGTGCTAGTAGATCTCCCCAGTAAAGTCCAAGATTTTCAGCTGCGGTCACCAAGCACCAGGTTGCTCCGGAGTTTTGCATGTGTCTAAAGTTTATATGCTTGTGTTATGTTGTGAATCGAGGCAGGGCTTGTCCTGACCCTTATTAGATAATCTTTTATTTAGTGGCTTTGTAGACTATGTAAATTGAGGTATGGTCATGTTTGGTACTCTCGACACTTAGGCCCCGATGACCTAATCATATGCATTTTCTTTTGGACGTGTATCACTGTTTACTTGCATACAAACATTTTGAATATGGGAATTCTTTATAAAATGTATAGAAAGTACATAAGTATAGGTTGGTTCTCCCGAGTCTTATCGGCAATGGGTGCCAGTCCGCCCTAATGGGACTTGGGGCATGACACTTTGAGCCATCTTCAACATCTCCCAATCATCCTAACCTTCTCAAGAGCCTCCATAACCAGATCTAGTCCCAACATAGCCACCTCTCCAACATCAAACTAGCCAGTCGATGATCTACAACATCTACCATAAAGAGCCTCAAAAGGAGCCATATAGATGCTAGAATGATAGCTATTATTGTAGGCAAACTCACTCAAGTGGAAGATGATCATCCCAACCACAATGTCCATATTGATCTCTTCCCACTTCCAAATAGGAACCTCTATGTCTTGGGTTATGCCACCCGACCTTTGTTGTTTGGCTTTGATTTGTTGGCAAGTATGGCAACCGGACACAAATTTTGTGATGCCTTTCTTCATTCCTTCCCACCAATACACATCCCTCAAGTCTCTATACATTTGGTAGAATTAAGGGAATAGAATATGAACAATTATAGACCACATCAAGGATTCTTTCTCTCAAGCCATCAACACAAGGCACATACAACCTACCTTGGTACCTAACGACACCATATCCCCCTTGGGAGAAAACCTCCACCTTGCCCTCTTTCACCAAGGCCTTCAATTCTAACTAGGAGGGGTTAAGATCTTTCTTTGCTCTTACCTTATCAACCAATGAAGATTTAGAACCATCAACAATAATAACACCACCATTGTTCACCTCTTCTAACCTAACCTCCAATCTAGCTAGCCGATGCACCTCCCTAGCCACCTCTTTATTGCCACCATCAACATATGCTAGGCTACCAATAAGCACCCTACTTAGAGCAATGATCAAAACCTTAGCCTTATTGGGGAAAATGATGCACAATCATATCATAGTTCTCAACGAATTCTAACCACTTTCTTGTTACCCTCGAATCACACCTATCATATTTAGCAAACAACACCTCATCCCCCAAGACTTGTAATACTAACCCAAATGATTCACAAGCTCTACATAATTAAATTCTCCACTACTAGAGGTCACCATAAACATGCGAATGTAGGGTTTTAAAACCCTATTAATGAAATCCACAAACCTAGCCAATGCATAAGTCAACCAAACAACTCCAATGATATTCAAAATGCTCAATGCTAATTCGAAAGTACACTTAGGGATGTCACCTATCCTCTTCCCCAATTAGCGAATACAACCTGAACCATAAATCAATCTTAGAGAAGTGACTAGCCTATTATAGTTAACCAAATAAATCGTCCACCTTGGCCATCATTTTATAAACTTATGGGTCCTACACTTATTGGAATCATGCTATGTAAGTAGCCAAACCACCTCAAGTCCTCCAACCCAAACCAATTCTTTGAAGCATCACAATACTCAACAACCCCTTTTCAATCCTCCTGGTAGAACCAACAAAGGAGCAAAAACAGTCTTAACCTTCAAGGTTTTAGAAACTCTATTCATACTCATCATCTCACTCAAACGAGCCTTACTCCGGGTCAACTAAGCCATATGAGAAGCAATAGAAAGAAACCTACTAACAACCTCCGATAATAACCTACTAAGCCCAAGAAACTCCTATTATACAATGGGTTTAAAGGTCTAGGTCAATCTTTAATCACCTTTATCTTACTAGGGTCCACCCTAATACTATCACCCAGCATGACAAGACCTAGGAAGGCAACGTCTTGCAACCAAACTCATATCCCTCATCTTTAGCATACAACTTCTACCCCTAAACCTTATAGTACTACCCTCAAATGACTCATATGCTCCCCTTCAGGGTAAATCAACCTATCATCACCCAAGCCATCATGAACATAATAGGGTATGGTCTAATATCCATGAGACTTGTAGACATAATTTGTGCACTAGACAAACAAAAATATACTTCCCCAAGTCCATATTATCGCAAAGGACATTCAATAGTTCATCTACCACCCAAAATAGTTTGAATAGAAATAACTTAGCTTCAACACCCCTAACCCCCACAAGACAAAGAATGCAACCCTTAGAGATCAAGCATACCATAGTATAAGAAATTGACCCACCTCTTTGCAACTACTTTACAAGCCCCCACTTAAAGATGGATTTAATAGGGTATCAAAATTTAACTCTATAGGACCTCCATTCATTGAGAACATAACACCAATACAACTAACCCATCCCATGTATAACATCAAAATCCACCACACTAAACCCAATAAGTCATATGGCATGACCCAATGCAATATAAACATGGAACAACACCTATGAACCTTCAAATAACAATAGGCTCACCAATGAGATAAACCCCAAAGAGAGTATGGAACACTCATGAAACCCACTAGCAACCAAAAGAATAATGAAAGAGTTAGTGGCATCTAGTCCAATCAATGCAAACACATCAAAGTCAAAGGGAATTTTAACATACCAATAACAATATCGAGTAGCTTATCTCCTTCTTCAGTCACTTGATCAACATGACCACCTTGATCTGAAAGTCGACCACCTTCACACCTCCTTATAGCTCATGGATAATCAACTATCGTGCAACCTACTTCACCACATTCAAAATAAGCACTAGAATACCTCTGACATGGGCCACCATGGTTCTTCCTACACGTAGGGCACTTGGGATTAGTCATTCGACCATCACCTCCTTTACCCTTATTGTGTCTTTGAGGGAAATCTATTATCTTGTGACCCTTTCCTCCACAACCATAACAAGCATTGGTACCCCTCAAGCATGGGCCATCATGACCTCTACCACATCTTGGGCTCCTAGCAGAACGCACCATATCACCACCACCTCTATATTTAGGACTTTGGAACTTCCCTTCACCATGGAAGTCTCGGGTGCACTCACTTGTTGATCTAGGTAAGTTGCTAATTTTATTGCCGCTTTGGCCAACACCCAAGACCATTGCGAACCTTCACATTCTTCTTATCACCATTTTGAGTAGCTTAAGACATATCCTGTAATATAATGGTTAGGGATTAGTAATAAACCGTTGGTGACCTAACTCTATCGCATGACATAGATCATGAAGAAGTGAAACATTTCCTAGAATACCTCATAGCCTCCCATTCATAGTCGTGGCATGCTTCACAACCATGAATCGGACTCTAATTGACATGGTGTGTTGGACTCTGAGGATCTAATGACCTAGTTCTTTGATACCATCTTTGTCATGCCCCAAGCCTAGGGCCTAGATGCGACCAGTGAATAGGGAACCTGAATGAACCCCAAACAAGCCTCATAGAATATCATTATATATTCTTTATCACAGAAGCAATTAAAATGACAAATAAGAGACAAAACATAAATAAGGAGAATTGGGACTAACGGAGGGAGAGAGAAAGAGGAAGTAATACTTTAGAATCTTAGATGAGTCAAGCTCAAGCATAATACACAACTTGTCCAGCAACACCTCTAAGTATAGATACTTAACGGAAGCCAAGACAAGCAACTGCGCTCAACCTCTTAGTCAAAGTAGTAATAAAGGAGAGGGTATCAATACATAGCATACCCATGATCTTGAATTGGCCGCCATGGTAGTTGCTTTGAAAATTTTGCATCATTATTTGTATGGGGTGCATGTTGATGTGTTTGCCGATTATAAGAGTCTCCAATATATGTTCACCCAAAAAGATCTCATCTTGATAAAATAAATATGGTTAGAGATTCTTAAGGATTATGATATGAGTATGCCTTATCAACTCAGTAAGGCTAATATTATGGCTGATGCTTTGAGTAGGGTGTCTATGGAGAGTCTTGCATATGTTGGGGATGAGGGCAAAGAGGTGGCTAGAGAGGTCCATCAATTGGCTAGATTGGTAGTTAGGTTTGAGGAGGTTGATAATGATGGAGTAGTGGTTGTTGATGGTTCCAAATCTTCATTGATTGAGGAGGTAAAGGCAAAGTAGGATCTTGACCCTGCCATGTTAGGATTGAAGGCTATGGTCAGAAATGGTAAGGTGGAGGTTTTCTCCTAAAAGAAAGATGGTTCCCTTAGGTACCAAGGTAGGTTGTGTGTGCCTAGTGTTGATGGCTTAAGGGAGAAGATTCTTGATGAGGCTCTTAGTTCTTCCTATTCCATTCACCTTCGTTCTACAAAAATTTATATGGATTTGAGAGAGATGTATTGGTGGGGAAGTATGAAGAAAGAAATTGCTATGTTTGTATCCGATTGCCATAATTGCCAACAAGTAAAAGCTAAGCATCAAAGGCTGGGTAGCCCAAGATATAGAGATTCCTACTTGGAAGTGGGAGGAAATTAATATGGATTTTGTGTTTGGGTTTCCTAAGACTAGAAAGGGTTTTGATTCTATTTGAGTTGTGGTTGATAGAATGACAAAGTCGGCTTATTTCTTACCGATTAAGACTACATATAGTGCCGAAGATTATGTTAGGTTGACATTAATTAGTTGGTTAGGTTGCATGGGGTGCCTTTATCTATTATATTGGATTGTGGTGCTCAATTCACTTCACACTTTTGGAGGTCCTTCCAAAGAGGTGTTGGTACCAAGGTAAAGCTTTGTACGACCTTTGACCCTCAAACAGATGGCCAAGCTGGAAGAACTATCCAAACTCTTGATGATATGCTTAGGGCTTGTGTATTGGAGTTTAAGGGCAGTTGGGATGATCGTCTTTTATTGATTGAATTTGCTTATAATAATAGCTATGATGCAAGCATTAGTATGGCTCCTTTTGAGGTTCTTTATATAAGGCATTATAGATCATAATTTGGATGGTTTGAGGTAAGGAAGATGGCCTTGTTAGGTCTAGATTTGGTTATGGAGGCCATGGATAAGGTGAGGGTGATTAGGGAGAGATTGAAAATTGCCTAAAGTCAACAAAAGTCCTAGCCTATGTGAGGGGGAGGGATCTTGAATTTAAAGTTGGTGATTGGGTCCATTTGAAACCACCATTCATGGGTCCTTATAGGGTATTGAGGAGAATTAGAAAGGTAGACTACGAGTTGGTTTTGCCCAATGACATGCGTATGTCTCATTCAGTCTTACATGTATCTATGTTGAGGAAGTGTGTGGGTGACCCAAGTGCTATTGTGCCTCTAGATGTGATGGCTGTTGTTGAAGACAATTTGATTTATGAAGAGGTCTTGTTAGAAATCTTTGATAGAGAAGTGAAAATGTTGAGGATCAAAGATGTAGCTTCCGTTAAGGTCCTTCGGGTTCCCCATGCATCGTGTCACATCTAGGCCCTATGCTACTCATTGCCTATGCTTATGCATTTCTATTGTTATTTATCTCTTATTGCATTGCATCCTACATACTAAGTATATTCAAATGTACTAACACATACTCTATGCCTATATGATGTATCCATGTAGGAATCAGAACCCCACTTGAGCATCCTCTTCCACGTGGCTACTACGATTTCTGCTAAGCTTTTTGGTGAGTCCTCCAGTTAGGGGACTATGTTTATGATCTCATGCTATGTTCTAAGGCTACCTCTCTTTTATGTATGTATTGACTATGAGCGTGAGCCCGATTGTTTGTCTCGGCCCCCGCTCTTATCCATGTAGTAGAGATATTGTTGGACATGTTATGTATTGAGCGTTGACTCTCTTGTTTGGTGCTTATATTATAAAAATTTTCCTTTAGCCATTTTTTCCTTATTGATAATCTTATTATGTTATTTAACTGTTTTCGCAACCAATGATGTGTAATGATATGTTAAGAGACTTGTTTGGGGCCCATTAGGGTTCCTTATGCGCTGTGTTATGTCTATGCCCTAGGATTGGGTCGTGACAGACTTGTGATCAGAGTACTAAGTTGTTAATGGTCCTCATTATCTAACACACCACATCGATTAGAGTTTTCTTCATGGTTGTGTTGTGTAGCACAACTATGGCAAGAGGCTATGAGGCACTTAGGAAATGTTTCCCTTCTTCATGTTCTACTTAGTGCTATAGAGTGAAAGTAAGTTTTTCCCTCCTAATGGTTGTTCTTTGTATACTAGATCATGCCTAACACAAGAGAAAGAAAATCCCGCATAATCGAGGAGCAACCGGCTCATGGAGAGCTACGGGATGCTCTTACCTTACCTGCACAAGTCGTGGCTAACCAAGCCAACCAAGGGTCCCAAGCCCCTCATGCTCCTACTACGACATCTCAGATGAGAGATTTCATGAGGATGAATCCCCAACATTCTATTGGTCTAAACGTAGATGAAGACCCCTAAGAGTTCATTGATGAGGTCTACAAGGTATAGGCTATCATGGGTGTTAGGTCGGAGGAGACGGTGGAGTTGGGGGCCTATTAAATGAAAGGGGTAGCTCAAATATGGTATAATCAATGGAAGGAGGAGGAGGGAATCAACAATGTGGTGCTTTGGGATAAGTTCAAGGTGGGTTTTCTTAATTGGTTATTCCCTCTTGAGTTTAGGGAAGCCAAATTGGTGGAATTTATGAATTTAGGACAAGGGTCTATAGGTGTAAGGGAGTATGCCCTCAATTTCAACCAACTGACAAAGTATGCCCCACACTTGGTTGCTGACTTAACGTCTAGGATGAATAAATTTGTGATGGGTGTTTTTGATTTGGTAAGTGAAGAATGTTGGTGCACTATGTTGATTAGTGACATGGATTCGTCCTTTTTGTTGACCTATGCTGAACAAATAGAGGAGAAAAAGTTAAGAAAGAGGATGAGTCATGAGGCCAAGAGGGCCCATTGTGATGGCAAACTCCAAAGTCCAAAGGGTGGCCGGTCCCATCAAGGCCAAGGGTCTTTTAGTGCATTTCATAAGAGGGTTGCTAATGATTTTCCAAGGGCCCAAGGTATTGGGGGTGTGGTTCCTAATGGTGGGTGTTTGACATGTGGTAAGGGTCATAGTGGCCCATGCTTGAGGGATATTAATGCTTTTGATGGTTATGGGGAAGTTGGGCATAAGGTGTTGGATTGCCCTCACAATCGCAATAAGAGTAAGGAGGTTCGTCCATATGGTGCTACTGCGGTTCCTTTGGGGAAAGGTGGTCAACAAGGTGGTACCCCAAGGCATAATTAGTTTTATGTTTTGCATGGGAGGCAAGAGGTTGATGAGGTACCCCATGTCGTCATCGGTATGTTGAAAATATTTGATTTTAATATGTATACATCGATTGATTCGGGTGCCACTCTTTCTTTTGTTATTCCCTTTGTTGCCAAAAAGTACTATTTTGAGCCCAAATTGTTGTGTGAGTCATATGAGGTGTCTACTCCTATTAGTGCATCTATTGTTGCTAGAAAGGCCTATAGAAATTGTCCCATTTGCATCTTGCATAAAATATTGTTTTATGATCTTGTTGAGTTGGATATGGTTGATTTTGATGTCATTCTTAGGATGGATTGGTTGCATGCATATTACGCCTCTATTGATTATAGAACCCATAAGGTCAAGTTCCAATTCCCAAATGAACCTGTCCTTGAGTGGGAGAATCATGATGTGGTGGTCAAGGGTAGGTTCATCGCTTGCACTAAAGTCCATAAGTTGATCTCTAAGGGGTGTCTTTATCATTTTGTGAGGTTTAGGGATGTAGAGTCCAAAGTCCTTATCATAGAGTCGATTCCAGTTGTAAATGTGTTTCTTGATGTCTTTCTAAATGACCTTTCCGGTGTTCCTCCCTAAAGGGTAATAGATTTTAGTATAGACCTCCTCCTCGATTCTTAACCCATATCTATTCCCCCTTACTGTAAGGCCACGATAGATTTAAAGGAGTTGAAGGAGCAATTGAGGGAATTGTTGGAGAAGGATTTTATTAGGCCTAGCCGATCATGTTAGGGTGCACTGGTGTTGTTTGAAAAAAAGAAGGATGGGTCTCGTAGAATGTCCATTGACTACCAAAAACTTAATATTGTCACCATCAAGAATAGGTATCCTTTTACCAGAATTGATGATTTGTTTGACAAATTACAAGGCGCTATCCACTTCTCTAAGATTGATCTTCAGTCCGGGTATCACCAAGTGAAGGTGAGGGAGTGTGATATTCCCAAGATGGCCTTCTGGACTAGGTATGTGCATTATGAGTTTGTTGTGATGTCTTTTGGGTTAACCAATGCACTTCCTATCTTTAGTATGTTATGAATAGGGTCTTTAAACCCTACCTTGATTCATTTGTTGTGGTCTTCATTGAAGATATTTTGATCTATTCACATAGTGAGGAGGAAGATAAAGGTCATTTGAGTGTGGTGCTACAAAGATTGAGGGAAGAGAAGTTGTATGCCAAGTATGAAAAATGTGAATTTTTGATAAAAGGGGTTTCCTTCCTAGGTCATGTGGTGTCGAGGGATGGTATTAAGGTAGATCCTAAAAAGATGGATATGATTAGAAATTGGCCTAGACCATTGACCCCATTAGACATTAGAAGTTTCTTGGGCTTAGCGTGTTACTAAAGGAGATTTGTGAATGTGTTCTCTTGAATTTCTGCTCCCATGACTAAATTGACTCAAAAAAAGTCTAAGTTTGGGTTGATCGATGAGTGTGAAAGGAGCTTCCAAACCTTGAAAGATAAGCTCATGTCCGCTCCTATATTATCACTACCGAAAGGGCTAGAGGGGTTTACTGTGTGTTGTGATGATTCTAGAGTTTGTTTGGGTTGTGTTCTAATGCAAAATGGTAAGGTCATAGCTTATGCTTCTAGGAAACTCAAAGTTCATGAAAAGAGTTATCCTACTCATGATGTTGAATTGGCCGTCATGGTATTTGCTTTTAAAATTTTCCGTAAATGTATGGAGTGCATGTTGATATGTTTACCGTTTATAAGAATCTTTAATATGTGTTCACTCAAAAAAATCTCAACTTAAGGCAAACAAGGTGGTTAGAACTTCTTAAGGATTATGATATGCATGTGCATTATCATCTTAGTAAGGCTAATGTTGTGGTGGATGCTTTGAGTAAGGTGTCTATGGGTAGCCTAGTTCATGTTGATGGTAGTGGACAAGAGGTGGCTAGGGAGGTCCATTGGTTGGCTAATTGTGGGTTAGGTTGAAGGATGTTGATAATGGTCGCATTGTGGTTATTGATGGTTCAAAGTCTTCCTTGGTTGATGAGGTAAAAGAAACGCAAGATCTTGATCCCTCCTTGTTAGAATTGAAGGCCTTGGTAAAAGAAGGCAAGGAGGAGGTTTCCTCTAAAGGGGGAGATGGTTCCCATAGGTACCAAGGTAGGTTGTGTGTATCTTGTGTTGATGGCTTTATAAAAATGATTCTTCATGATTCTCATAACTCTTCCTATTCTATCCATACCGATTCTAGCAAGAGATATAGGAATTTGAGAGAGGTGTATTAGTGGGGAGGTATGAAGAGGGACATTGCCAAATTTTCTTTGGTTGACACAGTTGCTGACAAGTCAAAGTCAAATATCAAAGGAAGGGTGGCCTAACCCAAGACATAGAGATTCCTACTTGGAAATAGGAGATTAATACGGATTTTGTGGTTGGGTTGCCCAAGACTAGAAAGGGTTTTGATTCTATTTGGGTTGTGGTTGATATGAAGACAAAGTTGGCTCACTTTCTACCAATTAAGACTACATATGGGGATAAAGTTTATGCTAGGTTGTACATTCATGACTTGGTGAGGTTGCATGGGGTTCCTTTATCCATCATATTGGATCGGGTGCACAATTCACTTCACACTTTTGGAGGTACTTTCAAAGGGGTCTTGGTACAAAAGTTGAACTTAGTATGGTCTTTCACCCTCAAATGGATGGCCAAGAAGCAAAAACTATACAAACACTTGAAGATATGCTTAAGGATTGTGTATTGGAGCTTAAGGGTAGTTGGGATAACCATCTTCTATTGATTGAGTTTGCCTATAACAATAGCTATCATTCTAGCATTGGTGGCTCTTTTTGAGTCTCTCTATGGTAAACATTGTAGATCACCAATTGGATGGTTTAAGGTTGGTGAGCTGGTTTTTTTGGGACCAGATCTAGTTATGGAGGCTCTTGAGAAGGTTAGGATGATTAGAGAAAGGTTGAAGACGACCCAAAGTCGCCAAAGGTCCTACGCTGATGTGAGGAGAAAGGATCTTGAATTCAAAGTTAGTGATTGGGCTTATTTGAAGGTGTCACCCATGAAAGGTGTGGCTTATTTTGGTAAGAAGGGCAAATTGATTCCAAGATATGTGGGTCTTTATAGGGTAATGAGGAGGTTTAGCGAGGTAGCTTATCAGTTGGAATTGCCTAGTGAGATAGATTTTGTTCATCCGGTCTTTCATATATCTATGTTGAGGAAACGTGTGGGAAACCCTAGTGCTATTGTGCATTTTGATGTTGTAGGTTTTGTTGAAGACAATTTGACCTATTAAGAGGTTCCAATTCAGATTTTGGATAGACAAGTGAGGAGGTTGAGAAATAAGGATGTGGCTTCTGTTAAGGTCCTTTGGAGGAATCAACAAGTTGAAAACTTAGGAGGCTGAAGCAGACATGTACAAGTGATATCCTTACCATTTCCACTCCACTCAAATCTAAGGTATTAATCTAAGACCTCTAGATGATCTCAAGTCTGTTCAACCCTTATATCATTGTATACATTCATGTTTAAATTGACAAGTCCATGATGATTTTGCACTTATGTTGAGGTTTTTGAAATGATGTTTAAGTGCTTTATTTCATCCTTATATGGGCTGAAATTGTCATGTTTACGTACCTCATATATGTTTCTTTGACATCCAGGGATGAAGGTTCCCAAGGGAGAGATATTGAAATGACCCCAAAAGTGCCTAAAATTGTGGGTTGAAAGTGTCCGAAATCGTAATTTTCATATATCTAAAAATTCATGTGTGATATCGAAATTATGACTTCATATTCTTGATCAAGGAGTAAAATTGAGTGGGAAATAGGTATAATCTCGATGTTAGATCAACTATATCAAAATTTGAAAATCATAAAATGTGATTTTCGATGAGCAGTCCATGCTCTTAGCGCGATGTGTACTGGTATATTTTCTGTCTAGTTTTTTTAATCCGGTCCATAACTTTGAGTCTTAGCCCTAAGTCTTCCATGATTGAAAATACCTATACTTAGCCATATTTCACCCTCATATCACACAAGATATTCCCTAATACTCATTCAAATGCTTAAACAAATATTTCACCATAAATCCAAGTCCTAAAACTCATCAGGATCTTAAGGATTTCACTCAAGCTTAGAGTTTCCATTTCAAATTATCTTCAAGAAATTCTCCAAAGCTAAGGTTTGTGGGTTTTATTCATGGGTCCCTTTTACTCATGATACCCAAGCTTCCTCTTACCTAAAGTTGCATGATTTAAAATTAATTTACTTATGGGTCTTATTTATTATGAATTTCACTGTACACTATGTTGGGGTTTAATGAAATTGTGATTGTTTTAGCATGTTTTGAGCTATGAATCTAAGATCTATTGTGAGATTTGATGAAGGGTTTTGATGTATGTTATTTAAGGGTGTTACCAAATATCTATTGATGGTTTTACACTAAATTGTCTAATATGATTCCACTTTTGAATTGCATGATTTTACATTAGCACTACATACCCGCCAAGTATTTGATAAAATATCCAGTTATGATTTCTAAACGAATTGAAGATGCAGTGCATGTTTTATGAGTTGAATGACCATATGATGATGAAAGGAATGTATGTATATGATATTATATTTATAGTGTTGGGAATTGACCAAGCCTCACTTGGGAGGTTGTAGGCCCGGGTAACCATGTTGACGGGTTTGTACCTCGATTGCCTCTCTTGGGAGGTGGTAGGCCCATGCAAGTATGTCGACGGGGTTGTACCGCTTCAACCATGTTTGGGGAGTTTGTACCTCTTCAACCGTGTTGTGGGGTATGTACCTAATCAACCATGTTGAGGGGTTCATACCTCATCAACCAAGTTAGGGGTTTGTACCTCATTCGCCTCTCCAAGGGGGTGGTAGGCCTTGGATATTCACTAATAATGGTAACTTCTTACACATGCAGTATGTTCTATATAAGCATGGTTTACTATAAGCATTTTCATGCATGCCATATTGTTATATTCTACTCATTGCCTATGCTTATGCATTTCGATTATGTTACTTATCTGTTGTTGCATTGCATCCTACATACTTAGTATATTCAAACGTACTAGCACATACTCTATACTTACATGATGTCATCATGCAAGAACCGAGGCCCCACTTAAGCATTTTCCTCCACGTGGTGAGTACGATTTCTCCTAAGCTTTTTGGTGAGTCCTCTATTCGGGGGACAATGTTTATGATCTCATGTTATGTTCTAAGACTACTTTTCTTCTATGTATGTATTGACTATTAGGGTGAGCCCGATTGCTTATCTTAGCCCCTGCTCTTATCTATGTAGTACAGGAATTGTTGGACATGTCATATATTAAGCCTTCACTCTCTTGTTTGATGATTATGTTATGAAAGTATTCCTTTAGCCCTTTTTCCTTGTTGCTACTCTTATTATGTTATTTAATTGCTTCTGCGACCAATGATGTGTAATGAGATGTTAAGAGGCTTCCTTGGGGTCCCTTCGGGTTCACCATGCATTGTGTCACATCTAGGCCCTATGCTTGGGTCGTGATGAAGGGCAAGCTCAGTCTGAGGTTTATTTGTCCTTTTGAGATTCTTGATAGAGTGAGAGAGGTGGCTTATAGACTTCCATTACTACAACCTATCTTTAGGCCATCCTATATTCCATATTTCAATGTTGTGATGTTTATACTTGACAAGTATCATGTGATTTCTATGGATTCAGTTGAGTTGAGCCTCGATTTTACTTATGAGGATCTGCCGATAGCCATTTTAGATAGGTAAGTGAGAAAGGTAAAGACTAAGGAGACTGCTTCATTAAAAGTCCAATGGAGCCATAGGCTCGAGTGTGAGGCTACATGAGAGATAGAGTCAAATATGCGTGCTTGATACTCTTGGTTGTTTGAGCCTACAGGTATGTCCCTTATCTCATGTTCGAGGATGAACATTGCTCTTTGTAATGGATGATGTAATGACCTTAAAGGTCATTTTTGGAACTTTAATCTAATTACCATTTTGCCTTTTTCAAAAGTTGTCTTGAGTCATTCATGGTTAAGTCCAAAAGTCGGATATTAAAAATATTATAAAAAGTTAGAGTTTTATAAAACAAAGAGTTTTAAAAGTCTTAAAGTTGAAAAATTTGAGTTTCAAGTGTCAGCATTTGATTCTGTCAATTTCATCAGTTCTAGAATGTCAAATCTGGTATAGGAGAATGTACAAAATTGGATTCTGAGTTAAAATAAAGATTTTAGGCCCAAAGTTGTATTTTTAGTTCACTTTAGATGATAGGTTCGACTTTGATCAACATTGTAACACCCCTCAACGTAGCTCGAAAAGTCCCTATGATGCATTTTTTGAATATCTTAAAATTTGTGTAGAATTTTGTAAATTTGACATCATATTCTTATTCAAAAGGCAAAATTGAGTGGGTTAATGGTTACCTATAAGGTATAGGTTGCCCATGTCAAAAATATATTTTTTTAATGAAATTGCACAAACCAGTAGGGTCCATGATGAGGACTTGCCGCACCTTAGGTAAAAAAGTTCAAAAATTCACCTTTTTCACTTAAGGGTTATAGGGCAATAATGCAACACCTATATATATGAGAATCCCTTATTCTTCATCTATTTTCTAGCCCTAAAGCTCAGAAAACCTCTCCAAATCCTCTCCAATCTTCTCAAACATTCCATTCAATCTCAATACTTCAAGAACTTAATTTGGAATTCAAGAAAACCAAGTCAAGCCCCAAGTCCTCCTCAAGGCTTTCTTCAAGAAACTCCAAGTTTACGGTATGTGGGTCTTCATGCATGGGTTCTTTCACCCATAGAACTCAACTCCCTCTTTTTTTTAAGAAATTAAATGATTTCAAGTTTAGATTCTTTATGGGCAATTTTTATTATGCATTGCACACATGATTTTTATTTGAATTTTTCATGTAATGATTTTATTATGTTTAAATACCATTGGGCCTTGATAGTGTGATGAATTTTATGATACTAAAGATATGTACTCTACGATGCTATGAAAAGCTAAGAAAAAACATATGGATTGTAGTTGGATTCCACGATACACAAAAGGAGGGTTGTACTATAATGTTTGTGTGTTATTCTCGTGACTTTAAGGTTGAATACTTTATGGGTAAACTTTGTTATGCATTATAAACATGATTTGAGTTTGGATTCTTCAAGTGTTGGTTGATTAACCATGAATATCTATTGAAGGCTTATTCCATGAGTTGATTTATATGTATTGAAGCTATGCATGATGTGAACTTTATAAACTATGAAAGATTATGCACTTTTAAGAGAATTTCATGACACCCAAATTAGGATTTCTACTATATTATTGGTGGGTTGATTTGAATTACTTTAAAATGAATTGATCATACTCCTCTCATATTTCTATACTCTTAAATTGTATAATTTTAAGTTTCTGTGCATATTAACCAACATGTTTTGGCTAAAGTAATTGACAAACTTCTATGTTGACGAAAGTCCTATTGTAAGACATTTAAATTATGAATATTAAAAATATTGAAGGGATATTATGCATGCTCTAAGCTCTTGAGAACATTGTGAATGCTTTGAATGATATGAAACCTTTTTTCTTTGATTTTATAGAACATTGATTTTTATGATCTACTCTTTGATAATATTGAGCTAGTATGAGACTATGCACGTTATGACTATAAATATGAAGTTCAGGATTGTATGGGATGAATTTCATATTTTCATGTCCATATTTGGAAAGATGATATGTATTACTAAGGTGGATTGTTCTAGGGATGACATAAATTGATGAATTACATTACTTTCATGCATAGTCCTTTTGAGTTACATGATTTAAAATTACATACATGAGCCCACTCAATTGTCATATTGAGTTTGCTAATTTTGAATGATTTCTAATGATGAGGGTCTGATGATGAAGTTTCTTACTAATGATGAAAAGGTTTCACTATATGTATACTAGTTAATGAATGTGATATAGGATGAGGTATATCAAGTATGATGTGAAATTTGTTGAAATATTATAAAAGCTACATGTTACTGTAAGGCCCTCCTTATGATGTTATATTATACAAGTTGTGTATCTCATGATTACCCTCATATTTATGTCCAATGGGACTAGTTTTATGAAGTTTTGCATGAAATAATGATTGATGAGGTATGAGTCCTCTATGTAGTAAAGCTTATGAGATGATGATGGACCGATAGTAGAGGCATAAAAAAGATTATGATGATGTGCCAATAGCAGAGGCATAGACAAGATTTAGGAGCTATCCTTATAATGATGATTTATGTTCAAAAGTCTTCTGGGATTAGTTAGTAGAGTACCTCTCTATACTAGATGAATCTATGATACAAGTTATGATCATTATGTGAGAGCCACATTTAGAATCGAGTGGACTTGGGATAAATGTGAATACTCCCCAATAGCTAAGGCAAGAGACAATTAGTAGAATCCTATTGTCCTATAACTACGTGCTACCATAGGAAATAGGGTTCACCATTAGTAGAGGTTGGCTTCTAGACTACCTGTTAGTAAAGGTTGCTTAATAGCTTGCTTTAGTGGATCCACTTGGATAGCTTTAGATAATTTACCTATTATGATTATGCATGTTTTAAGCTATAGAACTATGATCGCTCTTGATATTTGATGGGGGGTTTTCAATGTATTTCACATGAGGGTTTTACCAAGTATTGGTTGGCTGATTTAAATTAGAGTTTATCATATGATTTCACTCATGAATTGAATAGTTTTATAGTAGCATTGCACACCCATCTTGTGTTTGATAAAACATCCAGTTTTGGATTCTTGAACTATTGATGATCCATTGCATGACCTATTTTGTGAGAATTGGTTGTGTTTTGAGACTTGGTTTACAAGTAAAAAGTGGAAGAATTGAAGATCTGGAAAAATTGGACTTGGAGCAGCTCTTATGAGCAGGCCTATGAGTCTTAGTCTTCACTACGACTCATAGTCATGCCTCGTAGGGGGAAATAGTAAGTATCTAACGTTGGCACATACACTACAAGGCAACCTTACGATTCGTAGTATCCCCTATGAGTCATAAAAGGGGTTCGTAGTGCCCAGGTATGATTCCTAATTTTTTTTCCAAGTGTTGGGTATGGTTAGATATTGGGATCTATGATTCATTAGATGACCTACGACTTATAGTTAGGGTCTCGTAGCCCTGATCAGCAGAATTTTAATCACCAACCTAGTTTCATTTAAAAGGGGAGGGGGGGTCAAAATAACATTTGACCCCCAAATTTAATTCTGAAACCTTAAGAGGCGATGAAAAACCCTGTCCCATGACCAACATCATTTTTTTGACGAAATTCCTGACTATCGATGTCATTTTCCAACAAGGATTCCGGCGAGGGTATAAATTTTTAAGGTTTCAACATGAATTTCACTCCTCTTTGCTTTGGTTCGCTTCTTAATCTGATTGCTAAGATCTTTGATTTAATTTCTCAATCTTTGGTGATGACCATTATCCCTATATGAGTATAAGTCTAGTTTGATCATGTTTAAGCATGCCATACATTGATTATTACACTAGATATGTAATTTAGGGTTTTCAGGCTTTCAAAGAGTTGAGTTGTGGATTGAAGCTTGTTTAAATTCTTGAGTGGGTTATTATGAGTACAAAATGTGTGATTATTGGTATGTGATGTGTAATTCTTGCTCACTTGTAGACTGAATGGTTGTCGGAGTTGAACATTAGGTGGTGTGGGAGTGATTATTTATGCTTGAACATGTAAGTTTAATTGAATCTTTGTGAATAGTGAATGCACTTCCCTTGGATGTTGTGGACATGTTAAGAATGAGTTTAGATTGTTTATTTCTTTTGGTGTGCATGATGTTTGGCTGAACTGGTTTTGACTCTTAGGGATAATGGTCATTTTAAATTGTCAATTCTAGTATGGAATTGATTATGTACAATTTAGTTATGCCTTGGTCTTATTTGCATGATTAAGTTAAATTTTGTGTTGAATTTGTGCTTTGTGTGGGAAATAGTTAGGCATTGCAGGTGACTTTTGTGCTCAGCTACGAGGCATTCCTACAACTTGTAAGTTCCAATACGAGCCATAGTGGCCCCTCATAACAAGTATAAGTCACCTATAATCCCTTCATATTTCTCATACAAGACCCACATATGACGCTGTAGTACTTGGTATGACTCATAAGAAGGGTCTCATAAACTTTGCTGAATTTTGACAATTATTTTTGAAAATAGTTATGAGCTCAGACTATGACTCATAGGTCACCCTACAAGTTGTAACTGTGTCTTATATCTGGAATCAGATAGTATTTGTAAGGGCATACTTGTTCTACAAGGGTAGCTTACAACTCATTGGTCGCCCTATGAGTCGAAACTACACTCGTACCTGCAAACCTGCAGTTACATTAGTGCATAGTCATTTTTAGTTATTTTTATTTTTTACCTTATATTGTAGTGGATCAAACACCATGGACTTACATGTTGCTTTGTGAGTTGTTTGAAGATAAAATGCCTCCAAAACACAAACGGGCCATTCAAGCTTTCCAATGAAGGTTGTAGGATGAATCCTCCAAAATCGAGCAATTTGAGGGCTCTGTGGAAGTCCACAGAGTTAGGTTAGACTCGTAGGCCAATATACCTTAGACTTGGGAACTGACACCTCAAACACCCATGGAATTGAGTAGTTCCTACCAGTCTGAAGAGAAGGAACAACAATGCAATAGGGATGGGTTAGATAGTAGCTTGCCTCAGATGACCCCTCACACTTGGGTTCAGAGTCAGAGTTAGAGAGCACTTCTCAATAGGAGGAGGTCCAGTCCCAGCCCCTAGCTGACCACCGATAGTGCATCCCTGGGATAAAGAAAATATATGACCAAGGGTTGGAGCCATAGGGGCAAGTCAACCTGGTTCGCTAATTTCATGCTAAGTCCTGGCTAAATACCTTAAGCTTAGATAAAGTGCCAAGATTGGATACTGGGTTAGATGAGCACAATCTACGATGGACCACAAAATAGTTAGGCAAATATGCCCCTTATGTAGTCTGTGAGTTCTATATGGTGTACCTTGCTACACTTTGTCGGGGATTGCCAAAGAACAAAATACCAATTGAGCAACCGAGACTATGGGTGGTGACAATCTGGGGAAGGAGAGTTGATATCTTGGAGAAGACGATTCGATGAGTGCAGTTTGGGCCTACTTATACAACCCCTCAGTCTATAGTGGAGTACAATAGTTGTATTGAGAAGATGAGGATAGTGGTAACTAGGAAGAACATAAGGGCTAGGATGGAGATCCAATGATGGATCACTAGCCAGATTTGTGTGGAGGGTGTTGAGTTGACGTGGGTCATAAACTACACAGATCCTATAGTAAAAGCCCACCTCTCATTCCAGACCAAGTTCTAGTGGTCAATTATTCTTTGGTGTATTAGGCCAATTTTTACAAATAATGTGATCACCCTCAAGAGGGTCGTACTGTTGGCTAGCATCATAGCTAGCTATGCTATAGATTGGGCCCGAATCATTTCAAAACGAGCACCAAACTGCCATTTATTATTCTAATTCATCGATTATGCAGTGTAGAAAGTGTTCCTATTGACCCTCACTAGGACCTCATGTAGAGGCCACATGCACTATTGATCTCAGCCTGATAAAGGCTGATGAGAAACCGGTAGCCTTACCACGAGCAACTCCTCCAGCTATACCAAAGCTTTTCCCGGTAAAGCCTCAGATTCCAAGTTGACCTCCAGTTACCACCAGCACTACTCTGGCTTCTATAGAGCCCACACCTATAGTTGAGATCGAGTCTACACCTTCATCTAGCACTCTAGCACTAGCAATACCT
Source organism: Solanum sejunctum (assembly GCA_025642045.1). Classification (NCBI taxonomy): domain Eukaryota; kingdom Viridiplantae; phylum Streptophyta; class Magnoliopsida; order Solanales; family Solanaceae; genus Solanum; species Solanum sejunctum. Next base: position 43,076 of record JAOTQJ010041922.1, read on the forward strand.
TTTTTACAGGTTGACCCTTTTTTCTCTACGGTAGCATTTTAGGTTTTATTGCGTAGGGTTACTGTAGCAGAGAGGAGGGTACGTGAGCTATCACTACTAGTTCGACCATTGATTGATCACACTATTTGGAACTCTAAGGAAAGGATGAATGCATATGATTGAGATTTGGTTGATGAGAGAGTTCGAGCAGTAGATGCCTGGGTCGATGTACTTAAGGCTAGATTTCACAAAAGGCTAGAGGGATCTAGGGTTGTTGATGCAATCATAACTACTTTGGAGTTGGCCAACTTTAAGGATGACATATTACATATATTGGCAGACTTTGTCTAGCCCAGAGGGAGCACCAATAGGAGATGAGGCATCTAATTGACTCGCTGACCGTCCGAACACTCGAGCAAAGAGGTTACTTGAGCATACTGACCCAAACTCGGCCCCAAAAAAGCTGAGACAGGAGGAGGAGCCCATACCTGAAGAGGTAGTGTAGGAGTCAATTATGTTGGCAGCTATTCAGAAAGAGAGAGCACAATACCCATACCTAGAGAGGGTACTTCTGGCACTATAGTAGAGGAGGAGAATTAGCTCTAGGACCCGATAGATTAGCTAGAGACCGGTGCTTAATGCACCTTTATTTTTGAGTTCTTTTGACCCCAGTGCTCAATTTGTTATGATTGGATACTTTGGTTTCTTTTTAGATATTCTTTTCATTATGTTGGTTTTTGGTTGTATTTAAATATGTTTATGTTGGATCTTATTTGTACTTCCACTTTGGATGTTTATTTTTGGTTTTTAATGAATTTATATATATATATATATATTTATGTTATCGTGTTTGTTTTTGTTCTTATCTTTACTTTGAGGACAAAGTATTCTATTTTAGTAGGGTGGTAATAGTTATTTTTGTTATTTTTACTTATACTTTGGATGTTTATTTTTGTTTTTTAATGAATGTATGTATATATTTCTATGTTATCGTGTTTTGTTTTTGTTCTTGTCTTTACTTTGAGGACAAAGTATTCTGTTTTGAGTAGCCTCAAGTCCATAACTTTCTCTATTTTTGATCCCAAGGTTTTCTTGCCATGTTTCTTTTTTCTTGTAGATGTTTTATTTTTTGTTGAATTGGCATGTTTTTAGGAAGTACAAATAATTTGTGAATGCATAATAATGTTATGTTTTGGCATATATATAGTTCTTAGATTTTCTTTATACTTTTGATGCAAAATTGGGTACCCTCAAGAATTTGAGGTTGTGATTGTTGATGCATTCATACATTTTTGAGTACATAACATGTTTGTTCTAATATTGTGAAGGTAAGATGAGACCTAAAGCATGACATGTGAGTCTATAGTTGATTGTAGATGCAATTTCCATATGTGTTGTGAGATTATTTTGATACATTAATGCATCATTGTATGGACTCAGAACTTGCCCTAGTACTCTAAGATTGGTTTGGTGAATTGGTTGATTTGAAAGTAATCTTAGGACTTTGTTTTGATAGTAAGCCCAATTGTTTCTAAATTACCTACCAAATAAACAAGTGAATCCCTTGTTCCAATTGTTTGTGCTTTTTATGTACAAAATTTTTTTTCTTGACACTTTGCTACCTTTACCTTATTTGATAAAATACCCTGATATTGGCCCTGATCTATCCTTGAACATATGAACCTTGATTAAGGCTAAAAGCCTAAGTTGATGGTGGCTACATTGGTGGCCCTGGTTTAAGGCATAGATATTGTGTGCTTCACTTTAGGTTAAAAGCCTAAGTTGAGGGTGACCCTTATTATGGTAAAGTAACAAAAATAGGGTAGTTAGTTGAGGTGAAAAGAAATAAAATGAATAATCATGAGCTAGGTGAATAAAAATAAAGGAAAGAGTCCCTTGAGTTGAAACGATTAGACAAAAATGAGTTCAAAATGAAGGAACAACTGAAAAGTGTAAGAATAAGCCCGGGAAAAGCTTGAAATGAGAAATAAGGGAGGAGTTGGTGAAAAGGTTGGATTATAAAAGCAAAAAGTGTTGGTGACTATGGTTTAAGGATAACTTTTAGTCACTATTTGCCTAAATTACCATACTAAAGCCCCCTGAGGCCATGTTACAAACCAATAAGTCCTAAAATGATCCAAATCTACTTTTGAACGAAACTAAAAAATAAGTGTAGGGGCAAGCTTATGGTGTTAGTCATTGTGAATGAATTTCAATTGTGATTGAGAATGCTTCCCTAGTCCCTGATTTCTTAATGTTCTTGAGTGAGTATAAAGGACTTCTTTCTAGTAAGGGCATTCGCACTACTTCAATAGTGTATAACTATACCAGTGATTGTGGACGGCTGGTGCTCCTTAGCTTGTCATAGTTGGTTGCCAGGTATCTCATTATGTTCCTGTTTGCTAAATAATTTTGCAGTCTTACTTTGAAAATGGTAGTTAGGTACCTAAATCAGAGTAGCTGATATATATGCTATTAGTACAATTGCTAAATATTTCTCTGTCTATGTAGATTGAGTTGTCCCTTGAGGACAAGCATCAATTCTAAGTTGAGAGCGTTGATGTGTTGTCAAAATACAACATATTTGATACCTGCAACGAGGGATTTGTGAGTTCTTAAAGTGTTTTTTTAGTGTTTTGATGTGTTTTTGTGTTAATCTTGCAGAAAAGTTAGGTTGGCATGATTTTGAAGAAAAGTTAAAGATTTTGCTGAAGCATAGACCATACGAGCCCACCTATGAGTTGTAGCTCATGCTATGAGTCATAGGTTGTGTCATAGCAAAAATCAGAGACCAAAAATCAGAAATCTGCCAAGCGAAGGTCACCCCTGTGATCCAAGCCTATGAGTCATAAGACATATTAAAACTCATATAGGTGGAATTATAGCAAGAACCAATGGGCCAAAATATTGGACCAAAAACAGAAGACCAAGATTACAAGACAAACATACGAGTCATAGCCCAAACAATGACTTGTACCTATGGGTCATACCAGTTCAGTCCAAGATGCTAATATCCTGATACGAACCTCGACTACCACTCGTAGGTCCTTCTATAAGTCATAACTGCTACACTTATCAGCTACCAACTGTCTTTTCTGTATAAATTCTAGGGTTATTTTGTAAACACTATATATAGTTTAAGTTAGATTTTTTTGAGAAGAGTTTGATCAATAAAAAATTCTCTATTATATTTTGAAGCTTTTCTTAGGTTTTTACAGTAGTTTATTATTCTCTCTTGGAAAATCCATTTTGGGGATTGCAAATCTTTCCTTGTACTCATTGTTGATCAATCAAGCTTGTGGATATGCAACTTGTTGTGCCTATTTCCTTCATTGTTATTAGTGAAAACTTTCTACTATGTCAATCATTTGCATATTTGTCTGTTTTATCTTAGCCATGAGTAGCTAAGCACCCACTACTTGGGGGTGTGGGAACCATGGGCAGTTGACTTAAGATGACCTTGGTTTTGTGCATGGCTATGGTTGGGGCTTTGTATGTATTGACCATTTCCTTTCATGATTAATGTTGTTTGGTGGTGACCAATACCAAACCCCGCCTACTATCACAATCGAGGTAGTGATGAATAGGAAAAGGGAAGTAGATGATAGGATTTGATTGATGTGCACCTATCTAATTGACTAAACCTGACCAAGGAGAGTTTGACTGGGACAATAGGTAATAGCTAGTTGGCACGCTATGATAGCAGACCAAGCACTATGGTGAAATTCAACCTTCACCTTCACAAGAGGGATAGAAGAACCTAAGTTTCCATCCTGCATGTGATTCACTAATTGTAGTTATGTTATCTATGGTAATTTAGTCAACGAACTATGGGGAACACAATTCCCAAGTTGTCCCCAAAATTGAGTGTTTTACTACTTTTTAATTAGAGTTTATTTTATGTTATTTTTGAATCACACCCCTCCCTTTAGATATTGTAGCTATAGGTACCAGAAATGATTAGTAGTGAAATCTTGTAGTCAAGCCTTGTATTCCACATGGATTCGACCCTAACCTCAGTTAGGTTAATTACTGATAGAGACTGTTTTCTTATTGGATTGTGACCATCATAATTAAGCCCAAATTACCACATTGAGGGATATATACCTCATTCTCCTAGCTCGGGGGTGGTAGACCCATGCTACCATATCGAGGAGTATATACCTCATCGCCTAGCTTAGGGGGTTATAGGCCCGTGCTACCATATTGGGTGTTATATACCTCAACCCCACCAAGGAGATAGTAAGCCTTGGTTATGTAATGATGGTCACCTTCTTCACATGTAATACGTTCTATATAAGCATGTTTTACTTCAAGTATCATCTATGTATGCCATATTGTTATATGATCATCTATTGCCTAATTATGTATTTTGACTATATTGCTGTTCTATTGCTACATTGCATCCTACATACTTAGTATATTCAAACATATTAATGCATACTCTATGCCTACATGCTGTTACAATGTAGGAACCAGAGGCCCACTAATTCGTCCTCCTCTTCCACATGGCTAGTACGATATCTCTCAAAGTAAGTTGGTGAGTCCTCAACTTTGAGGACATACTTTTTGTGATTTATGATATGTATAGATTCTCTTTTCTTTATTGTATGTTTAGATTATGAGGGTGAGCCCAGTTGCTTATCTTGGCCCCCACTAAGTTCTATATTTACAGGTGTTGTTGGATAAGTTATGTAATGGTGCTTAAAGGTTGACTCCGTAAACTCTTTGATGATTTGTGATATGAAAGATGTCCCTTAGCCCCATATGCCCTCTTTACTATTTCTTATTATTGTTTTATTGCTTTCGCGACCAACAATGTGTAATGATATGTTAAGAGGCATGATTGGGGTCCCTTCAGGTTCCCCATTTAACGTGTCACATCTAGTACCTAGGCTTGAGTTGTGAAAAACTTTGAATCAGAGCACTAGGTTGTTAATGATCCTTGGTGTCCAATACACTGCATCGATTAGAGTCTTATTGATGGATATGAAATGTTCCACTTCTTAATGATATATGTCATGTGGTAGACTTAGGTCCTCTAGGCTTATTACTAATCTCTAACCCTTACATTTTAGAATATGTCTCAGGCTACTTACGACAGTGACATATTGAATGCGGAGTGTAGAAATGCTCTATGGCTAATGACCAAAGAGGTGACAATCTGATTCAATCAATAAGTGAGTATCCCCAATACTTCAAATGGTAAAAGGAGAAGTAGTGAGGCCAATAGGACCTAATTTGGTGGTAAGTTCTAATGTCCCAAAGGTAGTGGTGGTGTGGTGCCTTATGCTAGGTACCCAATATGTGGTAGAGGCTATGATGGCCCATGCTTGAGGGGGACTAATGCTTCTTATGGTTGTATGGAGATGGGTCATAAGGTAATATATTTCCTTGTAAATACAATAAGAGTAAAGGAGGTTGAGGTGGTGGCAAAGGCTAGGTGCCAAAAGTGTGGGAAAGGCCATGGTGGCCCATGTTTGAGGAGATCTAATTCTTACTTTCGTTATGGCGGACTTGGGCACAAAGTTAGTGGTTGTCCTTATGCTCAACCCAAAGATAGAGGTGAAGGTCAACAAGGTGGTTCCCCATGACACGCTAAATCTTATGCTCTTTAAGGGAGGCAAGGAGGGGATATCTCGCCCTATGTTGCTATCGGAATATTGAAATTTCCTTTGGCTTTGATGGGTATGCATTGATGGGCCCCAGTGCCACTATCTCTTTCATTATTCTTTCTTTTTGCTAGTGGGCTTCATGTGTGTCCCTAGTTATTATGTGAATATTTAGTGTCTACCTCTTTGTTGAGTCTATATTTGCTAGAAAGTTTATAAGTATTGTTCAGTATTCATATTTCATTTGGTCTTGCCTTGTGACTTGTTGGGTTTGATGTGGTTGATTTTGATGCCATACTTGGGATAGAGTAGTTGCATAGATATTGTCTCTCCTTTGATTGTAGGGTCCATAGAGTTACATTCAAATTCCCTAATAAAACCGTCCTTGAATGGGGACTTATAAGATGGTGCGAAGGGGTAAGTCCGTTCTGTAACACTCCATACCTTACAATACTAGTATAATGGAAATGAAACATGACATGGTTTGGTCAACCTAGCGCTAATTTTCAAAAGTGCTTGAATCTCGCGTTAATGGGCTATATGTGCATCTAAGAATTAAGAGGGTCGAGTGAATATATATTTTATGTCGAATTGGGGAGATTATGGACTTAAAATGAAGTGAGAGAATTGAGGTGCTTGTAGGACTTAGAAGCTAGCAGGTGAGTCAGCTACTTAGCTTAAAATCGTGAACTAAAAATTGACGAGGTTCGACGTTGAAAATGTCAAAGTTCGATTATGAATAAAGTCCGTGTTAAGGGTGTAACTTTGGTACATGATTAACATCACATATGGACTATATTTTCATCCCAAGAATGATATTAAGAAAGGCCCAAAGATATCACAAGACTCTTGGAAAGTTTAGGCCCAAACTAAGAAGAACAAAATCTGAAAATGGGCAGCCCTAGTCCATGTATTTGGAGCTCCAAAAGGCCCAAGTGACATGACCAAGGAGCTGCATCACCTACTTGGTGATGTAAGTCTTACGTAGCCTTAGTAAATCGGCCAAATACCATGTTAAAAGAGGGTCAAAGCAGCTCCCACAACACTATCCGTCCATTAAACTCTCAAAACAAAAAACAGCTTAGTCTTCAAAATTCTCTCAACCTTTCTTCACCTTGAAAACCAGCTGAATAACTCTTATAGCGTTCTTGGATTAGCCTTATACCTTGAAGGTAGTGGTAAGTAAGCTTACATATGTTTTTAGTATGGTTTTACCATGAAAAATAAGAAGTATATGATAATATAACTGTGCTGGAATTTCTGGACAGATTGTGTGCTAAGGAGTCTTGTGCACTTTTCTTGTTAATTAAGTGGCTTTTATCTTGTTGGATGGATTTATTATGTATTATTACTTAATTATACAGCAAAGTTTGGTTTTACAGAAGCGTAAAAAGGTTGATTAACTACTGTTACAGTCCACAAAAGTGAGTCGTTATATGATATCACAATTATGTGCTTCGTCTGAACTTGTGGACTGTTCGAAAGCAAGCTGTTGCTTCACGTCTTTAATAACTGATTTATTGCTGTTCTGAAACTAGTTCATATCTGGTTGTATGTATAAATGTTGCTGGAAAAGTTTGGTTAAAGTTGGAATAGGTTTGGAGTTGTCGACGTCGAAATGCAGCGAAGGGAGGTAACATTATGCTGTCCGTTTTTAGATTATGTGGAATTGTGATGTGTTGTGTTTTGTGGGATGTTGTAAGGCTGGTATGGAATTATAAAAGGCTGCACATGATGTGTATAAGTTAATGTGCACTAGGGAGTACGATTAGAGGCAAAATGATCAAAATAATACGCTATGGTTCGTAATTGTCCGCTTGCTGCCCATATGTTGTTTTGTTATGTAATTAGGCTACCAAAGGGTGATTATTGGCTGCTAAAGCTAGTTTTATCCTCTATTATGTTGTACATAAGTTTTTGGAGGAAGGGAAGGTTATTTCGAGATATTAACAAGGTCATACAATGAGGTATGTAAGGTTATTTGATTTCGTAGCACTTGGCATGAAACATAGATCTCTCCTTGGTACATAAAGACATTCACCAACTCCGACACAATTATTAACCATGTCTCCACTTATGTACATG
>JAOTQJ010041944.1:0-15117 GCA_025642045.1 Solanum sejunctum
TATATATATATATATATATATATATATATATATATATAGAGAGAGAGAGAGAGAGAGAGAGAGAGAGAGAGAGACACACACACACACACACCTCGTGAAATCTTCCTTCAATTCAGCTCTCTATTCTCTAACCCATCTTCCTCAAGTGCTTACACTTTGGATCAACATGATAAAAATTTAAAGAATGAGCTTGGCTTGATATATGGTTGATCAAAGAAAAGGGACTTAAAGCTCAAAGGGGTTACCTATGGTGTTGACATTAGGTGGATAAAAGACAAAAATTTATATAGGCTACCAAAGAAATGCCTAGATCCTTTCCTTCAAATTCAATCCCTACTAAATCACATTCACATACCAGGAAAGTTCTAGTAGCTATAACAACATAGACCAACAATTATCCTCACTTAACACATGGCTCATTCTCAACATAAGGCAACACTAGACTCACTATCACCTTTTTCTAATGAGTTCAACATTAAGCATCTAAATTCATTAAGTACCAAGTTCGAATATTAGCTACTAGAAAGTCAAGGATTAAGCTATCTTAGTTCATAATATTGGCATAAAAAGCTTATATTTACATACTCCTAACACTCTAACATGAGACTCGATTCGACAAGTACCCGTAGGACGGTCATCATCCATCCATCATAGGGTCCTGTCACTCAACTATGACTGCTAAAACTTATACAATTTAACCAAACACAGTCATATCACAATTTTAATCTAAAAACCCAAACTCAATCCTACTTAAAAACATAAGTCATAATCCAAAAATAAAAGGTGTCCCAAACTAACAATAAAAACTAATGTCTCAAAATAAAAACTGCTGTCTCAGAATAAAATAAAATCTACTAAACTATCAAAGCAGATGAGGCTTTCCCACCCCACACTTAGAACTTAGCACTGTCCTCAGTGCTTACTATACATACCTAGTGGGATGGAAAAGCGGTGCTCACTCATCAGCATCCGAGGCGTCTGGTAAGATGGGCTCTCCTCCCACTGAAAAAGTATCTCATCAGCAATTTCTTCATCCTCCAAGTCCTCAAACTCCTCATGCTCCTCTCCCAGGTTTGTAGGAACATCATCTTCTACCGGCTCGATGAACCTTGGTCCTATTCCCAACATAGGTTTGGCATGGGCATTTAGCAGGTATCAGATCTCAACATCACGGAGCTCCTCGGGGTTGGAGGGTCGTCTGCTAGTCTGGTGTAGTAGCATCTGTAGACCATATATGCAACCCATAATCAATGCATCCCGATAAGCTCTCTTAGCAGTGGTCAGCACTAGTCCTAGAGACACATCGGGTCCCTTACCATGAGTGGCAACATAGGATGGGGCCTGAATGATAGGGCAATAGTCTGCCTCCTCTTCTGATACACCTGTACTATGACATAAATGAGTAATAAGGCCCCCAAAAGCATACCTTCGACCCTTGTAGGTCTTTGCCTTTTTCATCGCAAGCCTAAAAATGGCACCGTAGTTTAATGCCATCCCCATCGTTAGTGCATAGATGAGGCAAACGCGATCCCTAGTAACATTGGAGAAGTGTTATCTCGGGGAGAATGATTGTGTGACCATCCTAACCCAAACTCTTGCCTCCTTCGAGATGTGTGCAAACTAGAAGGAGAGATGGTAGCCCCTATCAGCATGTCGAACCCATTTAGCAGTGGAGTTTGGTCCGACAAGGGTGTTTCAGATCTTTTGGTATGGCGGCCGAAGGCATAGATTGCTAAATGTACCTACAGGAATCTCAGCAAGGGTACCAAGGACCCCGTTAATAGCAAGTGGAGAAAAGTTTACCTCCACGCTTTAGACAATTATCGACTGAGCTTGTGTTACTTATGTTTGCATAAAACTCTTGTACCATGCTCAGATTACAAGGCTGGGCTCTTGGAACAGGAACCCCAACTGCAAATCCAAGCATCTTTCCAGGATACTCGGGTATTCATTCCGCAGAGAGTCAACATCAATAGGCATATCAGGGTAGTACTTCATCTCGTAATGAGATTGGTATCGCCTTTTTCCTTTCCTCTCAACTGCTTGGCTCCAAATCGGGCCCCTTGAATTCTTCGAGTATTTTTTGGCACTTGTGGGATGTCTTTATCCCTTTTCCGAGTGTTGGAGGTTCTTGCTCCTCCAGATTGAGTGCCATGACATCCATGAGAAGACATGATTCCTGCAGTAAAAATAATTCCACAATCAACATTTGGCAATCAGTACAATGAACTTACACTTAGTTTCAAACCCATAGAAGAGGAGGTACTCAGACTTGCCTAATCTTTGTCAAATATTACTAAAATTTTGATAGCATATCCCCATAAAATGGAGCAACAGTACTGCTTATTCAAACCAAATATCAACAATCAATCATCACAACCACACCCCGAAGTGTTTACTCCTCAATCTCACTCCTAATTAAGCACAAGGATTTGTTCATGACAAGTAAAGGAAGTAATATTGTGAATTCTTTCAATCCACCCGCAAACTCAAGTATATTTATATCCTTCTAGACTGTTTATTCAACAAACCAAGAGTAAAAATAGTATACCACAAAGAGCCTGCTATCAAACTACACAATCATACAAACAATCCCACACTTGAATTTTGGCATATTTTGACAACCATTCATGTTTTAAATCATGTTTCCCACATTTTCCCCAATTTGGGCAAGAAATTCAACCTAGGGTTTGTATCTACTATTCAATATCATTATGAACCATCATATGATGAAATTGAAACTAAAGATTTGCACACCTAACATGAATTTACGCATAAAAATCCATCAATACGCCATTTATCTACTTATCACTTCCAATTTGTCACCAAATTTGTCCAAACCCTCATAAATCAACAATAGAATAAAGTTAGAAACACTTACTTGTGATGAGAAATTAATGAAAGATGATGGAAACTTGAAGAAATTGACTTTTGCGATGTGGGGATATTTGAAATTTGTGTTTGCGCAAGAAATAAAAGAGAAAAATTGAAGGGGGATCTGGTTTGGGGAGAAAAATGGAGAAAAAAAATATTTTTGGGGTATTTAAAAGGGTGGGTCCCCTGTGAAACATGAAAAATATTACACTACTCTATGATGTATTCGCATCGCGGAGTTGTCGCTTATTTAGACTTAAAATTTTCCACGTTTAGCGCCTGAGACAGTGTGTATATCCACGTCGTGCTCACTGTTTTGGGCTCCAAAAAAATTTATTTTTTCATTCTGAGCCTCGTGAAATTCTCCGAACATTTGAAAATACTTAAATACATCAAAATAAGTTAGCTTGAACACAAAGTCTTAAAAAATATTCAACGAATCAACAACAATTGAGGATTGAAAATTTTAACTAAAAATGGGCCAAATTCGCGATGCAGAGCTGTCACAGGCTGGTTCATGTTTGCAAAATTTTCTAGTTTTTAAAATTTCTTTTTCCAGGATTTAAAATGCATGAGAAACTCATTATTATTATTATTATTATTATTATTATTATTATTATTATTATTATTATTATTATTATTATTATTTAAATCACACACACGCTTAAATACATGTTACCTCACCACAGACTGCCTCCCATGAAGTGCTTGATTTAACATCGCGACACGATGCACTAATGTTCATTCATCCTTGGCCAACACAATGGCCTCCACAACTTGATTAGTGTCCTCCCCGTAATAATGTTTTACATGTTGACCATTCACCAAAAATGTTTGGTTCAAGGTCACATCTTTTAGTTCCACCGCTCTATGGGGTGTGACGGATACAACCATATACGGTTTACTCTATTTTGACCTTAGCTTCCCTAGAAATAACTTCAAGTGAGAGGTAAGAAGCAATACCTGTTGTCCTGGCTCAAAGTTACGGTTGACGATGTGCTTGTCATGCCATTTCTTTCGTTCCTTATAAAGCTTGACATTTTCATAAGCTTAGAGCAGGAACTCATCCAACTCCTCCAGTTTTTCCAACTGTTTCCTTCCTGCTAGCTCGAGGTCAAGATTTAGCCTTTTTATGGCCTAATATGCTTGATGCTCTAACTCCACCGGGAGGTGACAAGCTTTCATAAACCAGTTGGTATGGTGATGTGCCAATTAGTGTCTTGTATGTTGTATGGTATGCCTACAAAGCTTCATCAAGTTTGGAGGACTAATCCTTCCTTGTGGTGTTTACTATCTTCTGTAAGATCTGCTTAACCTCCCTGTTGGACAACTCTACCTACCCGCTGGTTTGGGGATAGTATGTTGTGGCCACTTTATGTCTCACCCCATATTTAGCCAACAAGTTCTTCACCATTTGATTGATGAAGTGTGTTCCTCCATCACTTATAATGGCTCTGGGAGTGCCAAAGCTGGTGAATATTTGCTTCTTCAGGAATTTGCTCACGACCTTGGCGTCATTATTGGGCACAACGACCATTTCCACCCATTTGGAGACATAATCTACTGCAACCAAAATGTAGTGATTTCCAAAAAGGGCGAGAATGGACCTATGAAATTCATCCCCCAAACATAAAAAAATTTCTACCTCTAAAATATTATTAAGGGCGAGAATGGACATCTCATGTCTTCTAAAGATAGTGCTAAGTCTTTGGCATGCATCACAAGTTTTCACAAAATTAGTAGCATCTTTAAAAAGAGTAGGCCAGAAAAAACCTGATTGTAGCACCTTGTGAGCTGTTCTTTCACACATATGATGGCCTCCATAAGGCCAGGCATGGAATCTTTCTATGATCTTTTGCATTTCAGCCTCAGTTACACATCTTCTTACCATTTTGTAGGCCCCCCCTTGTTTGAATTGATAAGGCTAATCCCAAATATAAGTTTTTGCCTCATGAGATAGCCTCTTCTTTTGCTGATTTGTAGCATCCGGAGGGAATAAACCACTCACCAAGTAATTCACTATGTCAGCATATCATGGTAATTGTTCTACCTTAATTTTTAACAGCTGCTTATCTGGGAACTCTTCTCTAATATGCACTTGCTCACCTATGTGGGTATCATTCTCCAGCCATGACAAGCGATCCGCAATTTGATTCTCACATCCCTTTCGGTCTTTAATCTCAAGATCAAATTCTTGAAGCAAGAGAACCCACCTGATTAAGTGAGGTTTTGCATCTTTCTTATACCGCGGCATGGTCTGCTAATATTATGACCTTGGTGTCCACTAAGTATGATATGAACTTGTCAAATACATACACTAGTGCCAGCATCTCCTTCTCCGTGATTGTTTAGTTACTTTGGGTTGCATCCAAAGTTTTATTGGCATAGTAAATGGGATGAAACAACTTACCTTTGTGCTGTACAAGAACTGCACCCACAGCGGTATCGCTGCCATCACACATAAGCTCAAAAGGGCACTCCCAGTTAGGTGTTGTCAATATTGGAGCCTCCACCAGTTTTTTTTTTCAGTACCTCAAAAGCTTGCAAACAAGAATCATCAAAATAAAAAGGTACCTCTTTCTCAAGCAGGGTGCACAATGCTTGGCGATTTTGGAAAAGTCTTTTATAAACCTGTGGTAGAATTCCGCATGTCCCAAAAAGCTTCTGACTCCTTTGATCGACACCGGTGGTGGTAACTTCTCCATCGCCTCAATTTTGGCTCTATCTACCTCCAAGCCTTGTTTTAACACTTTATGCTGCAAAACTATCCCCTCTTTCATCAGGAAATGACATCTCTCCCAGTTTAAGACAAGGTTTGTTTCCTCACATCGAGCCAATATCCTGTTGAGATATACAAACAACTATCAAAAGAATCACCAAATATAGAAAGATCATCCATATATACCTCCACAAACTCCTCCACTATGTCATGAAGTATTGCCATTATGCATCTTTGGAATGTAGCTGGTGCATTACAAAGTCCAAAGGGCATGCATTTGAAGGCATATGTTCCATACGAACAAGTGAATGTCGTCTTTTTTTAATCTGGTGGCGCTCAAGAAAATATTAGTACTCTTGTCCTCTTAACCTATCAAGCATTTGGTCAATGAAAGGTACTGGATATTGATCTTTTCTGGTTACATCATTCAACTTCCTGTAGTCCATACAAATACGCCACTCGGTTACTGTTCTAGATGGGATCAACTCATTCTTTTCATTGGTGATCACCGTCATCCCACCTTTCTTCGGGACGCATTGCACTAGACTGACCCACTTGCTATCTAAAATAGGGAAAATAATTGCTGCATCCAACAACTTAATCACCTCTTTCTTAACCATATCTTTCATAATCGAATTCAACGAATTTGAGGTTGGGCCATAGGCTTATGTCCTTCTTCCACAAAAATCTGGTGCATACACAAAGCTGGGTTGGTTCAATATATATCTGACATTTGCCATGCCATTGCTTTCTTTCTTTTCTTAAGTACTAATACCGCTTCTTCCACCTGTTCTACAGTCAATAAAGTAGAAATGATCACAGGTAAAGTTACATTTTTTTCGAGGAAGACATTCCTTAAGTGTGAAGGAAACAGTTTCAATTCTAGCTTCAGAGGTTCTTCAATTGAGAGTTTAGGAAGAGGTGCCAACACCCTATTCATTGGTGCAACCCCTTTTTGAACGTGTTAACATGTTTATTCAGCACGTTTTCTATTTCCAGGGCCTCCTCATTACCTACTAGTCCTTGATTTAACAATACTCGAGCTAACGAGTCTTGTACCTTAATTTGATTCATGATGGCAGCTGTGTTAATCACTATTATGGCTGCCAAGTCCTCATATGCAATAGGTATTCTCATTGCTTTATACACATCAAGGACCTCAACCTTGTCATGGGCTCTCATGGTGAGCTTGCAGCCACATCAATAAATGCCCCTCCGGTAGCCAAGAACGGACGGCCATGTATACAAGGAACCTAGGATCTGGTTTGAAATGTAGAATGACAAAGTCCACGGGGTAAATGAAAGATCCCACTTGTACTAAGACATCCTCTATTACCCCATCTGGCCTTGCCAACGATCGATCTCCAATTGCAACACTATGGTAGTGGGCTTCTATTTTCCAAGCCCCAATTTTAAGAACAACGAGCTAGGCATGAGTTTGATACTTGCTCCTAGATCACATAACCCTTTGGCATTTAAACAGCTCCCAATGGTCACTTGGACTGTGAAACTCTCGGGATCTTTCCATTTGGTAGGCAATCTTGCTTTGTTCAAGATCCGTGAGCTGAAGGCTTCCATGAGTGCCACTATTTCATATTCTCCCAATTTGTTCTTATTTGCCACAATATCCTTCATATACTTGTAATACTTTGGGACTCCCTGCAAAATATCAATAAGAGGTAAATTAATTTGTACCTTCTTAAGAAGCCCAATAAACTTTTGGAAGCACTCATCCTCTTTCTTCTTTTTAAATTTTTGAGGAAATGGAGAAGGTGTCTTGGGCAATGGAATTACCCCTTTATTGGATGTGCTAGGTTGTTCGGTCCTCAATTTGAACTGTGCTTAGTCTAGCCACTTCTTTCTTCTTTGGGGGCAACTTGGTCAATGGCCTCCCACTCCTTGTACTCACGATATGAACTTGCTTGGGATTTGGGTCGGTATCACCTGGCAAACCACCTTGAGGTCTAGGATTTATCAAGCTTGCTAATTGCCCCAATTGTTTCTCTAAGTTTTGGATATTTTGCATATGCCTTTGAATCTCTTCTTCTTAACGATTTTGATTAGACAAGATTTGCCTTAGGACTTCACTATCCGACAAAGTATTCGGATTAGCCTGTTTTGTTGGTTGTTGCATTTGTTGATTGTAATATGCCTGCCCTCCTTGTGGTCTTTGCAATTGAGATGGCCCCTGATTTTGTTGATTTCCACCCCAAGAGAAATTTGGATGATTTCTCCAATTTGGGTTGTAGGAGTTCTCGAACCCTTGGTATCCACCTCAATTTGCATTTCTCACAAAATTTACTACCTCCAAATTTGACCCACAAAACTTAGCAGTGTGATCTCCTCTTCCACATACCACGTACCAGTTATTTTGCTGCTGTTGCACCAAATTTATTGATGTGGAATGTTGACCCAAAGTTGCTGGTGCTTTCTGTTATTGACCCAATATCAAGTTGTTGAATTGGGTAGTCATCAAGTTTTGAATGACTGATATTTGTGCCTGTAAAGCGGTTATAACATCTATTTCTAACATGCCAGCCTATTTGGGAACCGCATCTCTACTAGCCCCTCCATTCCACTCCGAATTTCCTTGTGCTATACGATTAAGAAATGTGTACAACTCATCGTATGTCTTTTCCAAGGCTTGCCTACATGCAACAAAATCCAAAAGATTTTTTGTGTTTGATTCCAATCCTTCAAGAAGGTACACCTCATTAGATTGACAATGATGGGGGCAATTAATGAGTAGAGTTTTAAACCTGTCCCAAGCTTGATATAAGTTTTCTCCAGGCTTTGTCTAAAACTCAAAATTTTACTTCTTGATTTAGCAGTCTTACCAGAGGGGAAGAACCTAATAAGAAACTTCCGGGCAAGTATATCCCAATAATTTATAGAGTTGGGTGGTTCAATTTGCAACCACCTTCATGCTTCCCACAAGAGTGAGGATGAAAACAAAGTCATCCTAGCATAATCTCAATTCACCCCTGTAGGAATAAATGTGTCAGCAATCTCTAAGAAATTTTGAAAATGTACCTGAGGGTCTTCATGTGGTAGCCTGGTAAATTGCCCAGTTGAGTATAGTAATTGGACCATGTTCTGTTTCAGCTCCAATCTACCACCTGGCTCTGGCTTTACAAAGCAACTAGTAACATTTGTAGTGCACGAGATTGCCACAACCCGAACCAGCCTAGGAACTGGTGGTGCAAGTGTTTGTGGTGCAGGTGGATTCTTGTCAGCCATTCATCTTTCAATGAGATCCAAATCTTCTTTCTTATCCTCTTGATTAATAAGTTCGACTAGAGGAATGTGGAACACAACTCCTGCTCTCCTCTTAGATTGATAAAAATAAGATTCGTGACTTTTCTGTTTAGAAATCCACTACTTGAAACAAAGCACAAACAAGATCAAGTGCAATAAACACTTAAAACAAGCAACTTAGAAAGTTAACCAAATTATGTTTCAAGTCCCCGACAATGGCGCCAAATACTTGTTGGCTTCTAGCACACACAAGTATACATAGTCGAAACAAGTAATACAACATTCTTTTAAAGATCAGAATGTCGAATCCAAGAGACTTGATATAAATTGATAATTTTTCAAATTGTTATGTTGATGTAAAAATCAAATGAGTCTTGATAAAAACTATAATTAACTACTAGCTTATGAACTATCAATAAGTAGAAAGTGTGATTGTACTCACGTTGATTCTTGTGATTAAATATCAATACAAATGACATTTCGGGATTATAACTTTGTTGACGCTGAATTAGTTATTAAGCATTACACTTATGTTTGATATGCTGATTGTTGATTCAAAGGGTTGAAATTATCAAAATAGGGTTGCACACCTCTTTTAATCCAATTTTTAGTGTTTGCTTAACTACATCGTTGAGCTAGGATAGATAATCCAAGAAAAACACATTAAAGATTTCATCCTTTGTTTTGAATCAAGCAAGGTGTAGAGGTAGTTGTCACAATTCTCCAATACACAAATCAATATATTTTTATTAATTGAACAAGCTTCTTATACTTCCTATGTCCTACATATCACAACATCTCTCAAATTCATGACACAACAAATTCATTTTCAAGGTGATCAAGCTCAAAAATGGAGATTTAAGGTGTATAAGAACAATCACAACCCATTCATAAATGCAAAGATTCAATAATTAAAACATTGTCTATGGTTACAATCCCAGAAAAAAGGTAAGTTTAGCAATCCATTATAAGATTACACACCAAATACATATTCAAACTCATAATCAAAATAAGAAAATCAAAAAATATAAACAATGGTATTTCCAATTATAGCAAAGGTTGAAGAACTTGTCTTCTCCTTTCCTTCACTATTTTCATGTCCAAAGAAAACACAATGATAATCCCAACTCATGTGGGATATCTTATAGCACTACAAATCTTAAAAATCTGGCTTTTTACATTTTTCCTCTAGTTCGCGTCGTGGACTAGCATACTTTTTGCTCACTTACTATTTTGTCAGTTGACTTAGAAAGCCCCTATTCAACACTGGTCCACGACACAGACTTGAATGCGGACCAGGTGTTAAATAGTTTCTTAACCTCGCAACATGTTGATTGTCTCCTCTTGGTTCATGTACTACTCCAAAGGAATGTATTCTAGTAAAAATCCATGAAAACTACAACAACATAGTGCACTTGATCCAACATTAGCAAAATAACCAAAATAGTTATAACAAAACCTAAAACATTATGATTTGACCCTCGAGTGTCACTCTACTTATGGGATTTTTGACTAGTTAGGCGTATAAATATGTATAAGATCACCCCGTGAAAGTACTCATCAACTCAATTAGTCTCATAGAGACTCTCAATCAACTCATTAACTCAACTCAACAGGGCCTTTCGACCTAATATCTCAATCAACTCAGTTCTCATTCAAGAACTCATGGACTCAAATCATCATTAAGAAGAAGACAATTGAACCAAACTCTAAAACTCAATTATGAATATTCATGGGATTATCAAGCTCAATTAACTTAACCTCATACTCACATCAAGATTACAATCAACATACCCAAGTCAAGGTTCTAGACTCCATCCCTAGGTTTATTCATGCATACTTTTATAAAATAACATATAGGGTTATACCCTAACTCATGAACAGTATACAATTCAGGAAATCAAGTATGTGATCATCAACATATGAAAATACATGCAATATATACAATTTTAAAGAAAATATTCAAGAAATTATTTCAAAAAATATGTAAGTGGACTCATGAGCTCTCAACTCCTATATTACCATCAATGGGACACATGGAAGAATAATTTCATTCTTTAGTTTAGCCTTACACATCTGGTGTGAATCTTTTGGACAATTAACCTCGAAGACCTCTCCTCGAAATCCTCAATTTCTCGCTCCTGTTCTCTTCTCTTTTGCCCTAGTCTTTTTCAAGAAC
The DNA here is from genome assembly GCA_025642045.1 of Solanum sejunctum. NCBI lineage: Eukaryota > Viridiplantae > Streptophyta > Magnoliopsida > Solanales > Solanaceae > Solanum > Solanum sejunctum. The sequence continues at coordinate 11,031 of JAOTQJ010041944.1, forward strand.
TTAGAAAGGCTTAGGAATGGGGATTAAAACTCTTTTTATGCGCAAAGCAATTCATTTAAATCATGTTTTAAGTTTAGGAGGGGTTAAAAAAAGTCTAGAATATCCCTCACGAAAAACTAAAAAAACTACACCACGGGGAGGCTAGTCTGTGATACGGACTGGGTGTCCTGGAGAGGATTTTCGCGGAAAATTCTTCAAACAAGTTTTCTAATCTCGTAGAAAATATTTGGACCAAATTCAAATGTAAGTCCGCGTCAGGTGCGCATCACACACCTGTCGCGCACTTATTCTAGAAATTATTTTCGCATAAAAAGATTATCTTTTGATCCATTTGATCTAAAAACCAACCAAGATCACTTTCCCACTCAATTTTTTTATTTTGATCACATATCTAGCCTCGAATTTGCCATCGGAGCATGAGAAGATGCATTATACACTATCTCTCCTCTACGGGTATTTTGATAATTTTATCGGGTGCTACAGAATTTTTTCAAATTGATCTTCTAATGTATGATTTTTAGTAAGAATTGATGATTTATAAGATGAATTTCATGAATTCATACTATGCAAGCACTTTATGATATGAATTCAACTATCTTGATATACATGAACTATAATCTAAACAGAACTATGAATTTCAAATAATGTTATTTAATTATTATTATATTTTCATGAAATTTAGACTTGCTTCCGAATGAAGCACTTTCATTATTATTTTATAATATTATATTATTTTTTCATTGAAGTAACTTTATATGAAATTATGATTTGATTACTTCCCGTTAAAGTGATCCTAGTATAACATTGTGATTTGAGATCTTTTCTCATTGAAGTCTTCTCACCATAACTTGACGTTTTAGATTAAGTATCTATTACTAGTTTGTTATGAGATTATGACATAATTTAGGAGCTATTATTATGATTTAAGTTTTCATATAAAAATGTGAGCACTAATAGATTTTTACTATTGTTTTAAATGTTTTGAATGGTGAGTTATGCATAATTATTCTTGTTGAGAGAATTACCTAACACCGAGTAGGAATAGTAGTGATCACTCAGGTCCCAAAACTACATGCCATCATAGGATATTTTTATTGGACAAAGATAGCTAGCAGATCAATCTAAGCTTATAATTAAGGTTCTTAGGCAAGTAGGACAACCTCTATTTGGTGTGAAGGAGACACCGTACTCTATGTTATGACTCACATTGTTTATATCGATTAAGAGTACCTCTCACTCATTTTATGATATGACTCTCATACTTGTGCATTGATCTTGCTTCAGTTATTATAATTATTTCAATCATTTCAGTTATCAATTTTTTACTATGTTTAACTTGGTCATTAGATCATCAATTTTCAAATTTATCATGCTTATTATGTTGTTGTGTTGTATATTTTCTATGCTTAGTACATTTTATAATACTAATAGCATGCTTCTTTTGCCTATATTGTCTTATAATATGGATTTAGATACTTTTCATCTGGTTAGCAATCAATACTTTTCCTGAGCAGCTACTGGATTAGTGAGCTCTCAGTCCCCGAGAATCGATTATCATTTTATAGTTTATATTTAGTCTTCAGTTTCACACTTTGAGTTAGCTAGGTTCTCTCCTAGTAACTTATCTATGTTGTGTAGAGGCTTTCAAACTTACATTGAAGTTTAGTTATATTGTCATCTCAGACTTACTTTTCTTTATCGTGATAATGTTTTAGACTATCTATATTTTACTTTTTGCTTCATTATGCTTTTTCTATTTTGGTATCTTTGTGTATGCCATGTAGTTAACTTGGGGTTCTTTAGGATTTTAAGTATCTTGTTACAACTAGAATTCATATTGATAGAAGGTCTATCTCCACATTACATGAATCAACATGGAAATGAGCTATTCTATGAATAATCATTATGAATTTGATTGGTAGTTGTGAATTATCTTTTCACTGATAAACTTTATGAATTATGACAAGTACGATTTATGATAAGTATTCCATGGAATTTCAACTTCGCACCGCATAGATTTTGAGATAGGGACTCGACCATCTATAAGAGATTTTTAGTAGCAATCTGTAGTCCATAGCTATATGCCAAAGTAGGATTTTGCCTTTATAATCTAGCTAGTGAATTCATATATAATACATATTTATGACACCCGCTTAGTAGGGTAGAGTCTACCTAGATAAGTAGATTCTCCTTTTTTTGGTGTATGAGAAAATATGAAGATTCCATATAATAATTTGCATGTTCTTATTATCAGTTGTTGTTGCTATCTCACACATGGTATGATTATTTATGATTCAGTCCTCAAATGATTTTCATTATGATTTCTTTTATACATTCACCATACTCATGTTTTATTTATACTTTACTAGTGATTACACAAATAGCTCAAGGAATTAATGAATGAAAGTACCATGACAGAGTCTACCTTGACAAATAGCCTCCTTTTTTCTTAATGTAGGATTATATTGACTTTTAGGTTATAGCTCGCGTGCTTTTATTGTCGGTTTTGGTTGAATTCCACACAACGAATGAGTTTACTTAAATGCTTTTACTATGATTTGATGCATTGACTATATGACTTTTCTACTGTATATCTCATGTTTTATTCACGCTATACTACTCTTGATCTTATATCATTTATCTATTGGTTTTGTTATTTTATTGCCTATTCATGCATAGCTCACATACTTAGTACATTTTAATGTACGGATGCATATTTTGCATATATCATTTAAAAATATAGGATCAGACGCTCCTCATTCTCTTCGTGGCTAGTTGGTTTGGTAGTACCTCACTTGATTGGTAAACTCTCATTCTTCGGGGGTTGCCCATTGAGCTTCTGACCTCATTGTTAGTTGATTTTCACTTTGAGACATTTACTTTACTTTTCATTGAAGGCGATCTAGGGATATATCTTAACCTCGCTCATTGTTAGACTATGCTATGGAAAAGCTTGGTAGAAGCCGCATGTATGAATCAATGTTGTATCTTTGACTTGACTGCTTTCTTACTATTGAGACTTGTTCTGCTACTTAATTGACTGTTGTGTGATGCTTTATATGCTTCAAAAATGCTCATGTATAATACGTAAGATAGCTTGGTTGGAGTCCTTTGGGATTTCGATCGCCGTATCACACTAAGGTCTAGGTTGGGTCCTGACACCTAGCTTGGGTCGTGCCACATAGATACATGCATTTTCAAATACATGCGAGTCAAAGTAAATATAATTTATACCAAATATATTATATCCAAGCGCCATTTACATGTATATGGGATGCATTGACTTTCTCGCATGCCTCTCTCCCATCTTCTCACCTCTCTCCTAATGTACCTATTTTTATAGAATTTATGTGATATCAAAGATACATGTACTAGTATCAAAGATACATATTGATTTTCTCCCTCGCTTCTCTCCTTATCGATTTTTATTTCATAATGTATTTGATATTATATATATAAAAAAACTAATGATATATGTATTTACTATAAAAATGCCTTACAAAAAGGGGGCAAACGAGGGGGAGAGAGTAGAAAGAGTGGGGCATAGAGAGGGAAAGAGAAGAAAGAGGGGGGAGAATGAGTGAGGAAAGAGAGAGAGGGGTAAAATTGATAAATGGTGAATTTAAATTAAAATTTAATATAAAATTACTAATTAATGAGAGAATATGTAATTATTTCAAATTATGTAGTGAATTAAAAAAAATAGTTTTGTGTGTGTGGAAATGATGAGAAGAATCAGAAGAGTAATTTTTAAAGAAAGGTCTATTATAGAAACACAAGAAATAATATGATCATGAAAGAAGTGATATGCGATAAGAAAAATATATAGACAAATAATCAATAACTTTTCAAAAAATACATATTTATAAATCAAATAATTTCCAAAGTACAGTAATTTTTCTATTGACATACTAGTTATAAGAGCTCGTGTTACATATTTTTTTTGGTCTTGATTTATTTGATAGTGATAGATTTTTTTAATATACTTTTTTATAAATATTTAAGTTGTCAATTATAGTGACTTATAATATATTTTATGTTAATTTTAAATAATATATATTACTTGTTTTGTTCTAATTAATGTTGT
>JAOTQJ010041955.1:0-15116 GCA_025642045.1 Solanum sejunctum
TAAAGCCCCTACAGTTTACCTAGTACAAGAATCCAGAACACAATAGTAATCAAGAGCACAATAGTAAGAGCACAATACTTTATCCAAAAAATTCAAGAAACTCTAGTTGAAAATTTTGGATTTGATTGATTCAAACTCAACACAAATAATTTGATTTGGTATTGAGAAAAATTGAATCAACTTGATCCATGTACATCTATAGTATATACACCACTTTTGACCGATTATCAAGAGAATGTAAGAACATATGGGATCATTTGCTACAAAGATCAATAATATAGGTATGGCAAGTTAATACTCCCTTTGGTCCTTTTATATGTCGTATTTACTATAAATAGATGATCCTCAATATATGTCATTTTATAAAATTAATGCATAAATTATATTGTTCTTCCTATTTTACCCTTGATAGGTAATGAACTTTGAAAAAGCATATTACCATATTTGATTAACTAAAAGAACTAAAAAGTAATTAATGTACATTAAATAAGGGCAAAATAATAAAGTCACACTTTTATGCAAGTGTCATTACAAAAGGTGATATAAAAAAGCGACCAGACGAAGTAACGAACAACTATTATTGAGAAAAAAAATTACTTTAATAATAAGTGATAAATTAATTACTGAATAGTCACATATCTATAGTCCCTATGTTAATCGTGCTTTGAACCATAGATTACTTTAGGCCAAGAATGTCAAATAGGTTGGATGGATTAAATACGTTAAAATCATTAATAATTACTTCTTCCAATATTTTTCTACTGCATTCAATAGATGAGCTAGTCAATTTGAACTAAATTACAGGTTATAATTTCAATTCAAAATTATTTAAAAGTACATTTACATAATTGAGAATCGTGTTTTCTAAAAAAACATTTTTAATGATTTCCAAATCAAATTGATTAAAGCTTTCCCTTTATTTTTTATGATGACTATATATAAAATAAATCAAATCCCTATTTTTAAAATTATATTTGACAAACTTAATATATCAACTTGACTACTATATATATCAACCCAAAACTTTAGGAAAAATTAAGTTTGTACCATTTAAAGTAAACTACTTATATTCATATACCCTTTTATATTTTATATCTCCATACTATTAAAATTTTGCTCCACTAATATTAAAATTCACACGTTGATACCATGCTGACGTCATGCTAATATTAGTATCTACTTGTATGATATATCAATAGGGTATATATATGTATCACAGATGATTAAGTTTAATCCTGTATGATATCGATATGGTATAAATATACCGACAGAGTATATAATCTACTAATTTAAAGTTTAATATTTTTTTTGATTTTTATTTGTTTCTTAAAAAAAACTTATATACCAATTGGGTATCAATATATCACCAAAGTGTCACAAACGACTGAGATCATTCTATATGATACCGCTTTGATATATATATACCGTCAGAGTATATTTTATAGTATTTATGCTAAGGTCAGCACACAAATAGAAAGGGATAAGTGGGTAGAAAAGTAAATAATTTGAATAATGGGTCTATTAAGAATAAATAGTTTATATTTGATCTATTAAGATTAAATAATTTTAAATTAAATCTATTTTATGTATTTTTTTCAAAATGACCCGTTAATGAAAGATGTGCTGTCAGACCAGCCCATTTCCTGATCATTATATTTTAGAGAGCTAAATTTCGAAAGAATTAAGATTTGCTGATCACTTACAAAACGAATAAAAATAATTATTTTATATTTCTTATATGTATAAATTAAGAAAATACAAATCTCTTTTAAAACAATATAAAACTAGAACTAACCTACAAAACCGGCTCCATTTATTTAGCCGCTACGGTGGACTTGACAAATTTAAGGTTAAGGTGTCTCTAGTTATTAATACACTGTTTATTTTAGATATAACGTTAATAAACGACACTAATAGTTTTTAGCAGTTCCAACTTAAAAGTTCGTCAAATTGCATAATACACAGCACTCCTTCCATTTTGAAAAAAAAAATGTGGTTTGACTTGATACCGAGTTTATGAAAATAAAAAAGATTTTTTAATTTTGTGGTTGTAAATTAAAGTTTTGTTAAATATACCTAAATACTCTTTAATCTAAACATATCATTTGAAAAGTTGAAATCAAAATATTATAATAAAAAAAAGAGTCATTATTTTTTAAACAGGTCTGAAAAAAAAAGAATTTTATTCTTTTTCAAACGAAGAAAATACTAAATAGATACTCAAACTTAATGGCCTCAACTCATAAAGAAAGCATTTCAATTTTCGATATACACCCAATCAACTTATTTTCACCATTAAATTACGACATGATCATCTATACATCTATAAATTTTGTATCACATCTGTATCAAGCGTCTGCCAGACACAATATGAACGAATTGGATTATTTAATTACTATTTGACATGTCCAAATGTCCACTTCTCAAACCTAAGTATTTACTTGCTAAATTAAAATTAAGCTTACACGTTTTATTTATGCCAATGTAACATATAGGTATTTTATGTCGACACATCATTTTAACTTTACAAATAGAAAAAGAAGAGAAGATATGCGCAGAATAGAGTTCACGTGGCCGTATTGAAAATTGCGGCCGAGGGCAGAAACTTCATTCAGAAACAATTGTCATCGCCGACGTCGTCTTGTCCTATTAAAAGAATGTTTAGTCGACATACATAAGAAGTATGCCTTCCAAATGCAATATGTTATAACGAAAGAATTTTTATAAATAATTTAGACTTGAAATTTAATATGATTAAATAGTTATTTTATTTTATCTTATATTATATAATTTTTTTTTTTTGATTCATTCCAAAAAGAATATCATTTTACTCTAATTGAAAATAATTTGGCTTTAAGATTTCCTTTTTACCCTTAATAAAATGAATTTCAACCACACAAATTTTCAGAATAATTTTACACTACAAGTTTTTAAAGTTTTACTTTTTTTCTTAAATACCATACCAAGTCAAAGGGTGTCACATAAAATATGACGGAAGGAGTATTTATTTACATAATTACACGACATAACCTTGGCTATGTGACCTGGAGGAAGGAAAAAGGTGAGCAAGATTGAGAGAAGGAGGAGAGATGCAAATTATATATATGTATATCTGTCAAATAATTGTATATTTGTAAGGAGAGAGGGCAGCGACTGCAGAGAGCCAAATTGTATATGTATATCTGTAAAAATAACTATGTATATTTATCAAAATAATTATATATATGCAGCTAGTATACATATGCAATTGCATATCTGGCAAGAAATTGCAGAGAAGAGAAGAGAAGTGAGAGATAAGAAGAGAGGAACGAGAAAATGACAATAAAATTCTAACTATAGCAATAAACTCTAACTATAGCTATAAGTTGTAATTTTCTCAAACTATAACTGTATAATATAAATACATTTCATATGTTTGTTTAGTTACGTTATTATATATATATATATATATGCGCGTACTCTTGATGAGGAAATCGAGAGATAAACTTAATTTAATATTTTTTTATTCAAATCCGAAATACATATTGGCTTTTGAATTCTAACGAAAAGAATTTTAAGTTTTATTTGCTTTAAAAAAATTCTCATTCGATATCAGAGTCCACATTAAAACTATATTAAATTTAGATGGAAAAACTAAGCTTGTACCCTTTTAAAATAAATAATTTACATTCATATACCTCTTTACATTTTGTACCCCCATACTATTCAAATTTTGCCTCCTTAATATTAAAATTTGCGCACTAACGTCATGTTGACATCAACACCTACTTATGTAATATACTAATAGGCTATACATATACCAACAGGGTATCATAGATGATTAAACCCAATTCTATATGATATCGATATGATATAGATATACTGACAGAGTATATAACGAATATATTTTTTTTATTAATTTAGAGTTTAATAATTTTTTTCTTTGTTACTTATTTATTTCTTTAAAAAAAATCATATATACCAATTGGGTATCAATATACCATCAGAATATCGCAAATGACTGAGTTCATTTTATATGATATCGCTATGGTATATATATATCGATAGAATATATTTCATAGCATTTATGCTGATGTCAGCATGACGTCAGCACGCAGAATAAAAAATAGTAAGTGGGTAGAAAAGTAAATGGATTGAGTAATGGATTCATTAAAGATAAATAGTTTAGATTGAATCTATTAAGGATAAATAATTTCAAATTAAATTTATTTTGTGTACTTTTTTCAATTTATATCGTGCATTATAGGGCCTATTTGGGGATGACACTTCCAACAAAATTTTCTTTATACTTAGTCGTCCAACCTAAGAACTTTGGCTAAGGATAAAACGATCCACATTACACCTAAATGGAGGTTGGTAAAAGAGTTCTAATCTCATTTAGTACTTATATCTTCAATACAAACAAAATGAACTTCTCCGGTCCCAAAAAAAAATCTCGTTGTTAGAGGTTGCGTTGCTTTTAGATCTTCATAATAATTATGCATCTACTCATAAATAGATAACTTGAGCCACAAAAATCAAAGTTTGAGGGATCCATGCATATTTACTAGTATTATACGACTAAAAAAATATTTCTTATATTTAATTCCACTTTTAAAAGGTGGGAGATGAACTTACAAAAAACAAAGTATTGGAAAATAACACAGATTTGACATGAAAGTTTGAAAAAGGAAAAAACAATGTAGCAAAAGAAGAAAAAAGACAAAGTGATAAAGATTAGGGCAACTGATTAAAAAAATACAAATGTATACTTATCTTATCAAGCCTTCTATAGATTAGATAATTTTGTGTGTGTTTTAAGTTTCGAAAACCTCCAAGATATTTATGCTTTGCACCTTTTTTTATTACCTCATCACTATGCATTATTTTATGTTAATTGTTGATAGGTGCCTGTAACGATTTGATTTAACACTGTTAAGTATTGTGTGTTCTGCTCTTGTTATATGCACCCTCTCTATGGACTTAGCGTTCTCGCTGAGATTTGTCCCTGCATGAGATTCGTCTAGACTTAACACTAGGTTTGCCCCGTCTCACGGAGTTTCGCCTAATTAAACTCAATTAAACTCTGACCAACATCAATTCAGGTTTGCCTCTTGCCTGTGATTCGTCTACACTAAACACTAAGGTTTGTCCCATCATATCGGGATTCGCCTAATTAAACTCAGTTAAACTCTGACCAACATCAACAAACCTGATACAAGAGTGGCTCTGATCCCTTTGGCCTCACTTCAAAAATCGTCTCACAGTATATAGACCAGTCTTTTCTTTATATACTCAATATCTCTCTTGTGTTTTGCTGATGTGGGACTTCTAATCTCAAGATGGGTTGTTACAATATCTCGACAAGATTAGAAAAAAGACAAGTGCCTTAGGCCCTCAAAATTTGGAGGATCTCAATTTTTATTTTAGTAATAATAAATGTTGACACCCAATTTTGACCCTCCACATTATAAATTAATTATCAAACTTCTTCAATTATTAACAATGTGAAATAATTATCTTAAAAAAGAATATATATTTTAAATTATTCCATATACTTTGTATGTCTGTAATTACGTACTTTTTCATAATTATTCAAAAAAACAAAAAGGATTATATTCTTGTCTATTTTTACAAATTATTTTTAAAATTTACTAGATAACAATTGAGTTAATTAATTTACTTTTAATATTTCAAGAAGCTAATTAATTAATCTAATTTAATTCATCGTGTATTTTAAAATTCAAACCGACGCTCCAATCCCGCATATTTCCCTTTTTCCTTTTTCTTTTTCCTTTAACTTTTTTTTTTCTTCTTCTTTTTCACGTGGGATCTACGTGTCCCTCCTTTTCCATTTCTCTTCCTCTCCTTACTCATTATCATCTTTTCCTTTTCTTTTATTTATTTTTTCAAATCGACACAAGAACATACACAACACTCTCCTTCTCCTTCTTCAAAGTTTTGAACAAAAAACAACACTAACAAAAAAATTAATGCCCAATGTTCAAATTTTGAATTTCAAATTCAAATTTAAATTCCAAACTCTAATTTTCGATCCCAATTTTCTCTATAAATACCCATTCTTGAATCTGTAAAAAAAGGGGAGGGTTTTTGGTTGGGTTCCTCCATTTTTTTTCTTTTGCCTAGTTCCAGAACTCAGATTAGCAAACCAGAAACTGAGTTTCATTCTTCTATTTTGTCAAACTTGTGATAGGAAATTGTTTTTTCAACTCGACTTGTCATGTTCGCTGTCCTCCAAAATGTAACATTATATGCCTTTTTTTAAATTTTTTTTGTCGTAACTTGATTTGGCATATGAAGTGAAATTTTTTCAATGATGTAATAGTGAATTTTTTTTTATTAAGTTGTCAAATCTCGTTTATGTTATATGTTGAAGGTATTATCTTTATTTATTTTTTGTGCATGAACTCTTCCATCCGAGTCCCTGCTGGACTCTGTCCCTGCATCTAGGGATCGGTTTCAAATCAATTGCATGATAGAGAAGCTACATTACAAATTTTTTGGGGCTGAAACTTTACTGTATACACTGATATACATCATATATACAGTAACGTGATATTAAAAATAGGCAAAAAAAAATTGAGATTTCAGCGGGTATGGTTCAAGGTGATTTGAAAGTTGGATATACAGGTTGATATACACACTGACATACAGTACATGTACTTTCATGATATATAAGCTTAAATGGGCAAATAAGAGTCCAAAGAACAGAAGTTGCAGTGACTGGCCTAGGTGTACAGCTACCAGACTTGGGGTCAACTTTCATTTTGTCTTCTTATTGCTTATTTATGATATATGTGTACAAACATTATTTGCTTAGTTTAATTTAATTAATTTCTCAAAGATAAGTTATTCCATGTTAATCGTCTTTATCATCATCTTAATCATCATCATTATTATTATTATTACTATTATTATTATTCTAATCATATTTCAAAGTTATTCAAATTCTTTCACAAAGTGAATTTTTATAATTTCTTAAAGTTTTTAAATATATTATCTCAAAGTTAGTCAAATAATTTTTAAATCGTCGGATATAACCGTGTGTTAGTGGTTATTTTAAGTGCTAATACCTTTTTAAAATAGTAATAAGAACCTTTACCTATTTCTCTAAAATTTTAAGTTTTTTTTCTGTTAAGAGTCTTAAAATTATTTTAAGTTTTCTTAATTAAGTGGCGACTCTGTTGTTGTTTTTGTGTAAAAAATTATTTTTCTCTTAAATTAATTAAGTTTTAAATCAATTTTTAATTTCTTTTAAAAAAGTCATTTTTGAGATTAACAATAAGTTATAAATTTTTTTTAAGAAAAAATATAAGTACGTACTAGTTACAGTAAAAATGTTTATTTTATATAAAAGAAGGAATTATTCGAAAAATCTTAGTAGCTCAGTTGGTTGGCTACCTAAACTTCCACCTTGTTGGTGAGGGTTCAATTCTGCACATTATAATTTTCTCCCCGTTTTTCCTCTCCCCCTCCCCGCTCTCCTAAAAAAAGGAACTATTAGAATAAGTTTGCACATTTGGAGTATAATTATATGATCAGATGAAAAGAATAACTAAATGGAATCGATCATATTTTTTAAAAATAATTTTGCATCTCAAAAAGATAAAAAAATAAAATTCATAAGAAAATATATTAATTTATGTTGGTGAAGCTTTTTCACATAGTGTGTAACTCAACAACTCTGAATAAGAGTTGAATCTTAAGCTCCAGACAATAAAAACACCTTCCTTCAGCTAATAAATTCTCAAAATATTATTCAAACTATATTCCTCACATTTTTTCACTTGCTTTTTCTCCTCTATTTTTCTGCCTTGTTAAGCAGAATGTTCTATATTTTTTTGTTTTTTCTATATATACTCAAATGAGCAGAATGACACAAATATATAAAGGCACCGTGCCTCTTGCTCTACAAATAGAGCATTAAAAAAAATGCAGTGTAAGAAGCATTAGCAAAAGTGAAAGACACCGTAATGAAAAAAAGGAATGATAACAAGTCTACACTAGTGAATAATTTTGTATTAGCACATTAAAATACTTTAAAAGAAATATGCACCAGCATAGTGAGAGGAGCAATAAAAATTAGTGCTTAATATTAAAATGCATTCCAAGAATCCCCACTCATTTTAATATTATATAGAGTCTATCACCTAGAGAAAAATTATTATACTAGTGAAGATGTGTTCTGCATTGAACCTTCATTTAGTAAAATAGTAACTTTTATTCCAGAGTCGTAGTAGTTTTAAACTTGAACTATAATTGCTTAGGAAAAATAAAAGATTACTACTCACACGTAATAATCAAGGTGTTGACATGAGCTTATAGCCAGCACATTATGGCCGTGTGCTATCCCGGTCTCATAAGTGTAGTTGAGAATGAGCACAATTCTCATATGAAACGATCTACTTCTGCACTCACATAGATGAAACTTATCAAGAGTGTTCCTGTAAAAACACTCCACCCATATGGGCTACAAATTTTCATTAAGAGTTTCTATTTTAAACTCAACTCCACAACTCACTAGAGGAAATAATGCACTTATACTACAGGGAGGAAATAAATAATAGTGCATTCTTCATAACGAGTCATCCTATGATTCGTTCTTCCCATTGAACCTGGTTATAGGATCTCTAATTCCAGGTTTGATTTTCTCATATATGATTAAAAATTTTATAGGCTCCAATCCCATTATTCTCGATGTGCTCCAGACCTTTTCTCTCGTTAAGGCCTTGGTTAGAAGATATTATCACAAGATTTGACATAATCAACATTAATAGCTTCATTTATCAGAAATAATCTTACATTACTGTGTTTCATCCTTATAGGTAGAGATTTATCATTGTAATAACAATTTTGTACTCTACCAATTGTTGTGGTGCTATCACAATGAATTAAAATAGGAGGAATTGATTTTTCAAAATAAAAAATTTGAAATAATAAATCTCTCAACCAGTTCGCTTCCTCACTAGCTAAAGCTAAAGCATTTAGTTCAACCTCCATGGTAGAGTTAGCAATAATAATTTATTTTTTTGACTACCAATAAATAGCACCATCACCCAAAGTAAAAATATAACCAGTGGTAGAACATGAATCACCTGATAGAGTATTCCAATCTATATCACAAAAGCCTTCAAGTACAACTGGATATTTTTTATAGAACAAATCAAAATTTTTTGTTCCAATTAAATATCTCATTACTCTCACTATAGCATGCCAATGTTCTTTACCTGACTTGCTAGTAAACCTGCTAAGTACTCCCATCGCATATGCAATATCAGGCCTACTGCAATCAGTCACATATCTCAAACTTCCGATTAAGCTAGCATATTCATTTTGATTTATCACATCATTTTCACTTTATACAGGAAATAAATGAACACTTTAATCAAAAGGAATCACAACATGCTTACAATCAAAGAAAGTTATATTTTCTCAAAATTTTCTCAATATAATGTGATTAGTCAAGGAAAATTCTATCACATGTTTTAGTTATTTTTATTTCAATAATAAAATTTGCCTCACCAAGATCTTTCATATCAAAATGTCTTCTAAGAATATTTTTTACTTCATGAATAATATTCACATTAGAGCCAAAGATCAATAAATCATCAACACATAGACAAATAATAACATGTGAATTATTCCAAAAATTATGATATATACACTTATCACACTCATTTGTTTTAAATTCATTTTCAATCATGCAGGAATCAAACTTTTTATGCCATTGCTTTGGTGCCTATTTCAAGCCATACAAGAATTTAGAAAGTTTACATACTTTGCTTTCTTGACCTGCTTCAACAAAACCCTCGAGTTGTTCTATATAAATCTCTTTATTTAGGTCTCTATTTAAAAAAGCAATTTTTATATCCATTTGATAAATTTGCAAATAAAAAATTACAGTAATAACAATTAAAAGTCTAATGGATGTAATTTTTGTTACCGGAGAAAAAATGTCAAAAAACTCTAGGCCTTCAAGTTGCTTAAAAATTTTTGCAACTAGTCTAGCCTTATATTTATCAATTGACCCATCCGATTTTAACTTTTTTCATAAGACCCATTTGTAACCAATTGTTTTATAACCTGATGGTAAATTAACTAATTTTTCAAGTTTTATTAGAAATTAGTGATTTTATTTCATCATTTATAGCCTGTTTCCAAAAATAACATCATGTGAAGATAAAACTCTTTTAAAGTGAGTGGGTCGTCTCCAACATTAAAAACATAAAAATCACAATCAAAATTTTTTTCTACTCTAGCTCTTTTATGTCTTCTTAACTCAAAATCATCATCATTACTTTTATTATTTAAATTTGAAGTAGAAGAACTAGGTAGTGACAAAATATTTTGTTCAATCCTTTGACCTCCACTATTTTTAGATTTTTCATGAAAAATAATATCACTTGATTCTATCATAATATTATCTTCGAACATACGAACATTACCCCAATGCCTCAAAGGCTCTCGCCCATTGCGGGGTAAAGGAGGGGTCGGATGTACGCAGCCTGACCCCTATGTTTAAAAATATAGCGCGACTGTTTCCAGATGATCCATGATGAACGTCGAAAGTTGCATTGACTAACTGCTACTTCACAATTGAAAGAAGCACAGATAATTTAAAAAACCATTTTTCTTTATTTCATCATACCCCAAAGCCAATAAATAGTGAATCTTTATCTCCATCCGAGATTAATGGAAATATAATATTATCTTCAAGGTTAAAAAATTTATAGGCTGTACTATTTGAAACATAACCAAGAAAAGCACAAGTAATAACTTTTTCACCTAACTTTGTAATTTTGGGATCTATTAGCCTCACAAAAGCTAGACAATCTCAAACTCTTAAATACCTCAGATTTGGCTTGTTTCCTTTCCACAATTTAAAGGTGTTAATTTGGTCTTTTTATGAGGCACACGATTTAACACATAACAAGCAGTCAAAATAGTTTCACCCCAAAAATTTAAAGGTGCACTTGACTTAATAAGCATGACATTAGTTAATTCAACTACAGTTCTATTTTTCCTTTCTGCTACACCATTTAGATGCAGGAGAATAAGGAGGAGTAGTTTCATGAATTATTCTCAATGATCTAACAAAAAAAATTAAACTCATTTGACTCATATTCACGGCCTCTATCACTTCTTATTCTTTTTATTTTTCTCCCAAACTGATTTTCAACCTCATGGAGATAAATTTTAAAATACTCAAAAGCATCACTTTTATTTTTCATTAAGTAAACATATGTAATTAGAAAAATCATCAATAAAAATGAAAAATATCTATATCCTCCATGATTTAAAATTTCACCAAGTTCACAAATGTCAATGTGAATTAACTATAACAAATCAGTTTTCTTTCAACTTGAAAATGAGGCCTTTTAGTGATTTTGATTTTGCGACAAACCTCACACTTTTCAAACTTTTTTTTTAATCATTGGAATTAATCCTAAACTACTTATGATTCCAACATATCGATCATTTATATGACACAAATGAGCATGCCAAATATCAGTAGAAGAAAACATATAAACAGAAGTAGAAACTTTATCCATTTCAACATTCAATTTAAATATCCCATCACATGTATATCCCTTTCCCACAAAAATATCTTTTTTTAATATCTCATATTAATCAGATTCAATAATCTGTTTGAACCCCATTTTATTAAGAAGAAAATTAGACACCAAATTTTTTTCTCACGGAAGGAGTAAAATGTACATCTTTCAAAGTTAATACCCTTCCAAAGGTAAAACACAATTCGAAATCTCCTATTCCAAACACTTGTGTAGGGTGAGAATCACCAAGCATGATGGTTTTGAATTTCTGAAAAGGAGTATAATTTTTAAATCAGTCTTTGTCATAACATACATGGCGATTTGCACTAGAATCAACCCACCATCCATTAACATTTTCAATCATAAATTTGTTTGTAATAACTGCCACAAAAGGTTCTTTGGTGACGTTTGCCTGAGGTATAGGCCCACGTTTTCAGTATCTACAAAATTGAGCAATATGTCACTCTTGCCACAGATAAAACACAGTCCTGTATTTTGAAATTGTTGATTTTGTATTTAATTATTTTCACACTTATTTTTCTTGGGATGTCTACTATTCCTTTTATTAAATTTTTTCTTCTTAGACTTCAAATAGGTATTTTTGTTAGAATTAGGATTAACATTACTCGAAGTAACTAAATGTACCTTCGATGTGATGTTGCTCTTCTAACTCTACAAGTTCATCTTGGCCCGTTGCCTCCTCCTCAATGCGAATTTTCATTATTAACGACTCCAGAGAGGCTTCTTCGATACCATACTTACTCTGCAAGGCTTTTCAATTTTTTTTTTGCACTAGAATAAGTTCTATCATAATAACCATAAAAATTATCAGATAGACAATTAAGAAGATAATACCAACATTTATAGGATTCATCATTATATTTATCACATTTCTTTTGATGAGAAATATGTTCATCATTATTCATGAAGAGGATATCAATTTTATTTGGATTCTTCTCAGTTAACACATATGAAATATTGAGAAGACTTAAGTAAAAAAATATTTTACCCATCCACCTTATAAAATAATTACGATTGAACCGGAATGACTTGTTGAGATCTCTCATCTTGATATCCATGATTTTTTCAATTGTAGCCATATTGAATCTCCTTAAATTGTTGGTGAAATTGCAGTGATATTATAAAATTATAATTGAAAATTAAAAATTAAGAATTAAAATTCTTTAGGCTGAGGTGCAGATATTTCGCTCTTTAAGGAGATTCAAGCCCACTGCAGTTAAATAAAATTATTTTCACCGATGCAACAATATTCTCATTGACCTGTCCCCTCCAGGATACGACAATCATTTTACACAAAGTGTGTAACTCAACAACTCTGAACAACAGTTGAATCTTAAGCTCCAGACAATAAAAACACTTTCCTTCGGCTAATAAACTCTCAAAATATTATTCAAATTATATTCCTCACTTTTTTTACCTGCTTTCTCTCCTCTATTTTTCTCTTTTTTTAAGCGAATGCTCTATGTTTTTCTGCTTTGTCTGTATATACTCAAATGAGCAGAATGACACAAATATATGGAGGCATCATGCCTCTTGCTCTACAAATAGAGGATTAAAAAAATGCAAGTGTAAGAAGCATTAGCTAAAATGGAAGACAACATAACGGAAAAAGAAATGATAACAAGTCTGCACTAGTGAATGATTGTGCATTAGCACATTAAAATACTTTAAAGAAATATGCACCAGCATAGTAAGAGGAGCAATAAGAATTAGTGCTTAATATTACAATGCACTCGAACAATTTTATTTTTAAAAAAATTTAAGACCTTTATTCGATTTTTATCTTAAATCATTAATGTGCTTAAACCGCTTCTAATAGTTGAATGACCACCTTTTTATTTTTTTTATAACATCATTACGTTCTTTCCAATGAAAATCAACACTTGGAGATTGTTGCTATTGAGATAAAAAATGATTTTAGACATTTTAATAAAATATTTTATGCAAGCTTTGTTGCTTTTCACTTTTATAATTAATGAATAAATATGATGAAACTTATTTAGTCCTTACTTAATAAAGGATATAAGTATAGTGTAGTGAATGTTAATCTATTGTTATTTAAAAAAAAAAACAGGAGTTCATGAAAATTAAGAAATTTTAAGAAATGCATTATAAATTATAATTTCCTCCCTAGGGAACATGAACGTCTATTGCATAGATGCATTATCTACATATGTAAGAAAATAATGGTATTAACTTGAGCTATATGTTATTTGTATTTATACTTAAATATTGATGCTTGTTTCAGTTGTTATATAAACATCAGTGGGAAAAACGTGTTGATGTTAAATATTAGTAAAGAGGAAATTTACTCAATTTCTCATACCGTAAGGATATATTTACCCCTTTTTTACTTATTAAATAAGTTGGTTAGGTAAATTGAGGGCCCCAGAAATTAAATTAAAGATCAACTAGCATTAAACTGTGAGAATAATTGAGCTAAATTATTAGCCAAAGACATACTTTAAGGGTATATATATTGATCCTTTTTCGTATTTAGAATTTATAGCTTTAAGTAATTTCACTCTGGTATAAAGAATTTTTTTTTACGAATTCTGTTTTGTTATAATAAATTTGTACTAATTAATAGTGCTTACCATGAGATTTACTATAAAAATGCTGCACCCTTTACTGAGTTAATTTATAAATTATTGAGTTGATTGGTTGATTGTTTGAGCTTATTGGGTTAATTTGGATTGAGCCTTATCTGGTTCTTCAGTCATCTTACATACCTGTCAATATACTGTCGTTCATTTGGGCTTGCATCATAAAATGCTACATATGCAAATGATAGTTCTCAATAGGTGCATCGTTGAAGATCAGTTTTTTCATTCTAGACTTGGTGAGCCCTCCTTGCTATTTGGAGGAGCCTTTATTTTTATTTCATCTTGATTAGTAGTATTTCTTTGAGGTAGTCTCAAAGTTGTCTTCGTACCTTTTAGACTTGGATAGAGGCTTCATAGACAGTGGTTAATGATAGTCGTTGTTATTTATGTTCTAACTCTTATTCATTGGAAATTATTATTTATACAAAGACTTAGTTGTTTGGGTACTGCCTAGCGTTACTTAAGTATTTACTTTCGTTGATTGAATGTAGTGTGATGATGAGCCCAAATGGTTCGCTTAGGGAATCAGTAATGGCTTTTCAAATGCCGATCACGACAAGGATATCCTTCGAAATGTGACAGAATAACCCAAAATTTGCGAATGATACTCGCTGAATACATCTGATACTAACTTGTAATTTAATTTGCAGCAACTATGTATAAGTAGAAAACCTTTAACATCATACATAATCATTTATGATAGAAATAATTTGGATTATGTATCAAAAATAATTTTAATCTTGTGAACTATATTAATTGAACTCATCTAGCACTAAGTATTACTTAAATTTTGCAACAATTATGCATCAATTATATAATCATAAATATGATCCATATAAATTAATGTATACAAACTGTCAAAATTTCGTGAAATTCCTTAGCTGTCGTGAATGAAAATTCGGTATAGTGTATGTCTGGGTGCCCTATCGGCACC
>JAOTQJ010041966.1:0-15116 GCA_025642045.1 Solanum sejunctum
AACCTTAGCTTGAGATGAGGGTTTGGGACTTGAGTTTGGGGAGTGAAAATATAACTAAGTATTTGAGTGAGTATTGGGAAATGCTTAGGATGATATGAAGGTGAAATTTGTCTAAGTATAGGTAAACCACATTTGGGAACACTTAGGCCCAAGACTTAGAAGTCTTGGATGGAACTAAAAAAAAAGTCCCCAAAATGTACAGGGGTGCGTCACAAGGGGGTCGCGAAAATTCCTCTGGAAATCGCACTTTGGAATTTCATAGCTGTTAATCTTTCGCTCTTAAATCAAAGTTAGACCCTTTTTCACCTAATTTTGACCTTCTGAATAAGAATATGAAGTCGAATATTTGAAATAGCAAATGAATTTTGCGATATATGGAATTTAAAATTTTGGCATTCCGAGGCATGTTTTTGGGTACTTTTTGGGGTCATTTAAAAATTAATGAAAAAAGAACTAACCCTGATTTTAGAGCGACCATATTAAAATTCAAATTACAAAATGCTATTCCTAGAGAGCTTTTCGCGACCCTGGTGCGACGCGCCAAGGG
Source organism: Solanum sejunctum (assembly GCA_025642045.1). Classification (NCBI taxonomy): domain Eukaryota; kingdom Viridiplantae; phylum Streptophyta; class Magnoliopsida; order Solanales; family Solanaceae; genus Solanum; species Solanum sejunctum. The sequence continues at coordinate 548 of JAOTQJ010041966.1, forward strand.
CGCTTAGTTGAAGAAACCCAACTTTCGCATCCTGTCCGTGACGTGGAGATGTACATTTCCTATCCAGTGATTTTTCTTGCTATGCAAGACTTTGAGGTCTTGGGCATAAGTGTCGTCAAACAAAATATCTATACTTAACCAATTTTCACCATAATATCATTCTAAACATTCCCCAATACTCACTAAATCACTTAGCCAATGTTTTGTCTCCTAAACTCAAGACTCAAGACCCTTTTCGGATCTTAAGGATTGCACTCAAGCTTCAATTTTCCATCTCCAATCTTTATCAATATCATCTCCAAAGCTAAGGTATATGGGTTTCTTTCATGGGTTCCTTTTACCCATGATGCATAAATGTTCTTTTCCTCAAATTTGCATGTTTTAAAGTTGGTTTCCTCATGGGTCTTATCTATTATGAAAATCACTGCACACTATGTTTGGGCTTATGAAATTGTGACTATTTTACTATGTTTTGAGCTATGAGCTCAGGTCTATTGAAAGGTTTGATAAAGGTTTTTGATGTTTATTGCTTGAGGGTGTTACCAAGTACCTATTGAAGCTTTTATATTAAATTTCCTAGCGTGATTTCACTCTTGAATTTCATGGTTTTACACTAGCACCACATACCCTCTAAGTGTTTGATAAAATGTCCGGTAATGGTTTCTTGAGGAATTAAAGGCCCAATGTATGTCTTGTGATTTGAAAGAATATATGATGATAATATGATGATAAAATGATGATGATATGATGATGATATGAATGTATATATAAGGTATTCTCTATATGGTGTTGGAATGTGACCATGCCCTACTTGGGGGTTGCAAACCAGGTAACCTTGTTAGGGGTCTGTACCCATCAAACTTATTGGGGGTTTGTACTCATCAACCTATCATGGGGTTTGTACTCCGACACCATGGGTCATAGGGTGCGATGATCCACCAATCTATCAAGGCTTTTTTACTCCAGCACCATAGGTGGTAGGGTGCGATAATCCATAACCTATTAGGGGGTTTGTACTCTGGCACCAAGAGTGGTAGGGTGTGATGATCCATCAATAGTTTAATGGTCTCTTCTTATACATATATTATACTCTATGTAAGATTGTTTTACTTAAGCATCAATCATGCATGTTTCTACTATGATATCTATTGATTATCTTTATGCAATTAGATTATGATACCTTTCTATTGTTGCATTGCATCCTATATACTTAGTATATTAAAATGTAGTAATGCATACTCTATACCTACATGATTTACCATATAAGAGCCGGTGCACCACTTAATCCTCCTCCTCCTCCACGTGGTTAGTATGACTCCTATCAAGCTTGTTGGCGAGTCCTCCATTTCGGGGACGTTAATTATGATCTCTTGCTTTGTATTAAGACTTCTTTCTCTCTTGGTTACATATTGACTATGAGGGTGATCTCGGTTGCTTTGTCTTGGCCCCCACTCTTATCTTCATATAGTAGAGATATTGTTGGACATGTTATGTATTTATGCCATGAGCCTTGTATCTATTGACTCTTGTTGTTCATCATATGGAAGTTTCCCCTTAGCTCCTTTACCCTTGCTTCTAATGTTTTATTGATACTTTATTGTTTCCACAATGAAGGATGTGTAATGATATGTTAAGAGACTTGCTTGGGGTCCCTTCGGGTTCCCCATGCGCCGTGTCATTACTAGGCCCAGAGCTTGGGTCATGACAATCAACATGAGCAAGACTATCCATAGACACCCTACTCAAAGCATTGGTCACAATATTAGCCTTACTGGGGTGATAATGCACACTTATATCATAATCCTTAAGATGTTCTAACCACCTTAATTGTCTCAAGTTGAGGTCTTTTTGAGTGAAGACATATTGGAGACTCTTATGGTCATTAAACACATCAATATGCACCCCATACAAATAATGACGCCAAATTTTTAAAGCAAAAACTATCCCGGCCAATTCAAGATCATGGGTAGGATAATTCTTTTCATGCACCTTGAGTTGCTATAGGCATAAGCTATCACCTTACCATTTTTCATCAAAATACAACCCAAACAAATTCGCGAGTCATCACAATACACAACAAACCCTTCCAACCCTTTTGGTAGAGACAAGATAGGAGCAGAAATACGCTTATCCTTCAAGGTTTGGAAACTCTTTTCACACTCATTAGTCCACACAAATTCTTCCTTCTTTTGGATCAACTTAGTCATAGGAGAAACAATAGATGAGAACTCATTCACAAACCTCTTGTAGTAACTCGCTAAGCCCAAGAAACTTCTAATGTCCGATGGGGTCAAAGGTCTAAATAAATTTCTAATCACTTCCGTGTTTCTAGGATCCACTTTAATACCATCCCTCGACACCACATAACCTAGAAAGGAAACCTCTTTCAACCAAAATTCATATTTTTCATACTTACCATACAACTTCTGTCCCCTTAATTTTTGTAGCACCACCCTTAAATGACACACATGCTCCTCCTCACCATGAGAATAGATCAAGATGTCAACAATGAGAACTACCATAAACAGATCAAGGTAGGGTTTGAATACCCTATTAATAAGATCCATGAAGATAGCTGGTGCATTAATCAAACCAAAGGACACAACCACAAACTCATATTGCACATACCTAGTCCGAAAGGCCGTCTTGGGAATGTTAGACTGCTCACTTTCACTTGGTGATACTCGTACAGAAGATCAATCTTGGAGAAATGACTAGTCCTTTGAAGTTGGTCAAAATGATTATCAAGCCTTGGTAGAGGATAGTTATTCTTTATGGTAACCCTATTAAGTTGTCGATAGCCAATGCATATTCAAAGAGTACCATCCTTATTCTTCACAAACAACACTGGTGCACCCCAAGGTGATTGGCTAGGCCTAATAAACACTTTTCCAACAAATTCCACAATTGCTCCTTGAATTCCTTTACCTCTGTCGGTGCCATACGAAAGGGCAAATAGAAATAGGTTGAGTATTCGAAAGGAGATCTATAAAAAAGTAGATTTCCCTTTCAAGAGGAACAGTGGGAAGGTCAATAGGAAAGACATCAAAAAACTCATTTACGACTGGAACCAACTTTATAGAAAGGAATTTAGACTCAACATCCTTAACCCTCACAAGATGATAGAGACACCCCTTAGAGATCAACATTCGGGCTTTAATGCAAGATATAAACCTACCCTTGACCACCACATCATGACTCTCCCACTTATGATTAGGTTCATTTGACAATCAAAATTTAACCCTACGGGTTCTACTATCAATAGATGCATAATATGCATGCAACTAATCCATCACAAGAATGACATCAAAATCCACCATATCTAACTCAACATGATCTCAAGGCAAAATTTTATTCAAAATACAAATAGCACAATTTCTATAGACCTTTCTAGCAACAATAAATGCACCAACGGGAGTAGACACCTTATAAGACTCACATACTAATTCAGGCTCAACATGAAACTTGTTTGCAACAAATAAAGTAACAAAAAGGGTCTATCAATGCATACACATCAAAATCAAAGACTTTTTAACATACCTGTGTCGATATTATACACCTTATTAGCCCCTTGTCCCCTTTGAAGAACTTAGAACTGATTGTACCTTGGGCTCCACCTTGTTGGCCTCTTCCCTAAAGGAACCAATTTTTCACCCAGCCTTGTGGACAAACATCTTTACCCTTGTTGCAATTACATGGACAATTAATCATCTTGTGACCTACTTCCTAATAACCAAAACAAGCATTGGTATCCCTCAAACATAGGCCATCATGACCCTTACAATATTTTGGACACATAACATTAGGCATGACACCACCATCACCTTGGGCCCTTGGGTAGTCATTGACAAACCTTCTATTAGGAGCACGAGAAAACCATTCGCCTTGATGAAACCAGCAACCTTTGAGATTTTTGAACTTGCCATCAAAATGGGCTCACTTGGACTTATTACCCCTTCTCTTTTGCAACTTCTACCCCCTCCAATTGTTCGTCATAAGTCATAAGGCGGGACAAGTCCATGTCACCTATCAACATGGCCATACGACATTCGTCATTGACCAAATCAGATACATCTATCACAAACTTATTCATCCTAGACCTTGGATCAACCACCAATTATAGAGAATATTTAGAGAATTCATTGAACTTGAGGGCATACTCCCTTACACTCATGGACCGTTGCTTCAAATTCATGATCTCCATTAGTTTAGCCTCCCTAAGCTCAAGAGGGAAAAATTGATTGAGGAAAGCCTCCTTAAACTCCACCCAAAGAATAACATGATTGATCCCCTATTGAGTATACCATATCTGAGCCACCCCCTCGAGTTGGTAGGTTGCTAACTTTGCCTTCTCTTTTGACCTAATACCCATAATAGACAACACTTTGTACACCTCATCAATAAATTCTTGAGGGTCCCCATGCACTTTAGACCCATTGAACTCCAATGGATTCATCCTCATGAAATACCTTAGACTAGATGCCAGAGTAGGAGCATGAGGGGCTTAGGCCCCTTGTTTGATTTGATTGGTCATGGCTTGAGCTAGCATAGCAATAGCATCCCGAAACTCTTCATGAGCCAGGTGTTATTTTGGAGTGTGAGCTCTTCTTCCTCTTGGCATAGGAATGATCTAGCATAGCAAAGAACTTTCATTAGGGGAAAACCTTACCTTAACTTCTATAGCACAACTTAGAGTAAGAAGAAGGAAAATATTTTCTAAAATGCCTCATAGCTTCTTGCTCATAGTTGTGGTGCATAACACAATAATGAATAAGACTCTAATCAATGTGGTATATTGGATGCTGAGGACCATTACCAACCTAGTGCTCTAATACCAAGTTTGTGACAACCCAAGCCTAGGTCCTAGACGTGACACGATGAATGGGGATCCTAAAATGACCCTAAACAAACCTCTTAACATATCATTACAAATCTTTAGTCATAGAAGCAATTAAATAACAATAATAGAATATAAATAAGGGCAAAGGGACTAAGGAGTCTCTCATAGCTTAAAACGTACAAGAGTCAAGAGAGTTAAAGATCATAACATTATTACATAACTTGTCCAACAACACCTCTAAACTTAGAATTGAGCGGGGGCCAAGATATCTTTTTGGCCTCATCCTAATAGTCAAAAGCATGCAATAAGACAGAGAGAGTCTTTGAACATATCAGAAGAAAAGATATCATCATCGGAGTTGAAGACTCACCAAACTTGCTTTGAGAAGATAGTACTAGCACGTGGAGAAAGATGATCAAGTGGAGCTCCGATTCCTACATGGTAACATCATGTACGCATAAAGTATGCATTGATACGTTTAAATGTACTAAGTATGTAGGATGCTATGCAACAAGAGATAGGCAACATAATCAAAATGCATAATTAGGCAATAAATGAGCATATATCAATATGGCACATATGAATGATTTTTGAAGGAAGACATACTTATATAGAACATATTACATGTGAAGGAAGAGACCATCATCATAGACCAAGCAACTTAATACTTGGAATCCAAGGCATGCCACCCTCTTGGAAGGTGGATGAGGTACATACCCCTGATCTTTGGTCGTATGGGGTTGCCGCGACCTAACAAGGTAAATGAGGTACATACTTCTCATCTATAGTAGTACGGGATTGCCACTACCTAAAAAGGTGGATGAGGTACATATCCTCCATCTATGGTAGTACGGGATTGCCACCACCCGACAAGGTGGATGAGGTACGTACCCATTATCTATAGTAGTAAGGGATTGCCACCAACCGACAAGGTAGATGAGGTACATACCCCTCATCTATGGTATAGTCAACTTGCAACACTATAGATACTTTCCATGATAACAACTCGTATATACCTCTTTTGATCATCATAAAGTCATTTAACTTACATACCATAATTAGGCTTTCAACAACTCAAGAAATCTTAGCCGTACATTTTATCAAATAGTTGGTGGGCGTGTAATTCTAGTATAAAATCATGCAACTCAAGAGTGAAATCATGCAAGAAACCTTGAAGTAAATCAACCAATCAACATTTGATAATAACCTCATGCAATATACATTGAAACCCTTTATCAAATATCAAACTAGAACAGTTCATAACTCAAAATCTGCTTAAGCAGTGACACTTTTATGAAATCCCAACATAGTTCATAGTCAAATTCATAATAAGTAAGATCCATAAGTAAATCAATTTAGAAACATACAATTTATGTAAAAAGAAAGGTTGTACACCATGGGTGAAAGGACCCGGTGGTTGAAACCCATATACCCCAACTTTCGAGAATTTCTTGATGAAGATTTGATTGAAAACTTGAAGCTTGAGTGAATTCCTTAAGATCTGGAATAAGATTGGGACCCTTGATTTTGAGTGAAATATTTGTCTAAGTGTTTGAGAAGGTTTTGTGGAATGTCTTGTATGATATGAGGTTAAAAAATGACTAAGTATAGGTATTTTTATACAAAGAAAGTCTTAGGCCCAAGATCCAAAGGCCTTGGACTGAACGACTAAAAACTGGCAAAGAGAACACTGATCCACGTCCTGGCCGCATTTCGCCAGGGACGCGGATTATCTCTAGAAATTGCATTTTTTGGAATTTTAAATTCATATATAGTTGCTCTAAAATCGGGGTTAGACCTATTTTCCGCTCAATTTTACCCCTTGATCGTGAATATGAAGTTTGATTTTTGATATCACACACAGAGTTTGAGATATATGGAAATTATAATTATGGGCACTTTCGAGGCATATTTTTGAGTACTTTTTAGGGTCGTTTCACAATTTTGGTGAAATCTTTATTGAAATAGAAATAGAAACCTATAAGCCTTAGCAAACTCCAGACCCTTTTTATAGAGATGGGAGGTGGAAATTTCTCAATGACCTCTTGTCCACCTCTATTCCCTTGTTAGAAATATTATGGTCGAGGACTATCCCCTCCTTAACCATGAAATAATGCTTCTCATAGTTTAGGACCAAGTTTGCATCCTTACAATACTTTAGGGCCCTACTAAGATTGAAAAAACAATCTTTAAGAGAATCACCTACTATAGAGAAGTCGTCTATAAATACCTCAAGGACGTCTTTGACCATGTCAGAGAAGATCAACATCATGCACCACTGGATGGTGGATGGGGCATTGCATAACCCAAAGACAATCCACCTGAAAGAAAAAGTTCTATACTGCTAATGTAACAAACCCCAAAAAATATTTGAAATATGTGCCTAAAAAATGCCCAGAATCGTAATTTCCTTAAATCTCAAAATTCGTTCATCATATCAAAAATTTGACTTCATATTCTTGTTCAGGGGGTAAAATTGAGTGGAGAATGAGTCTAGCCCCGAATTAAGAGCAACTGTAGCAAAATTTAAAAATTACAAAAATATGATTTCCAGAGACGATCCGCGCTCCTGGCGTGACTTGCCAAGGGCATGCTTCTGTGTATTTTTGTGGCCAGTTTTCTATCTCGGTCCAAGATTTTTGGGTCTTGGACCTAAGTGTTCCCATGCTTGAAAATGCCTATACTTAGCTTTATTTCACCCTTATATTATCAAAGACATTCCTCAATACTCATTTAAACACTTAGCAATATTTTGCTCCTAATTTCAAGTCCCAAAACTCATCAGGATCTTAAGGTTCTCATTCAAGCTTCAAGTCTCCATCTCTAATCTTCATCAAGCTATTCTCCAAAGCTAAGGTATGTGGGTTTCTTTCACCTATGATACCCAAACTTCCTTTTACCCTAAATTACATGATTTAAAGTTGGCTTACTCATGGGTCTTACATATTAGCAATTGCACTGCACACTTTGTTGGGGTTTCATGAAATTGTGACTGTTTTAGCATGCATGTTTGGAGTTATGAATCTAAGATTTATTGTGAGATTTGATGAAGGTTTTTGATGTAAATTGATTGAGGGTGTTATCAAGTATCTATTGATGGTTTTACACTGAATTTTCTAGCATGATTTAACTCTTGAATTGCATGGTTTTACACTAGCACTACACACCCGCCAAGTGTTCGATAATATATCTGGCTATGGTTTTCTTGAGGAATTGAAGACTTAATGCATGTATTATGATTTGAATGACTATATGGTGATGAAAGGAATGTATTTATATGATATTATCTCTATAGTGTGGGGAAGATGACCAAGCTTCACTTTGGAGGTTGTAGCCCTAGGTAACTTTGTTGAGGGGTTTATACCTCGATGGCCTCTCTTGGGAGGTGGCAGGCTCATGCAACCTTGTTGAGGGCTTTGTACCTTGAAAACCTTGTTGGGGGGTTTGTACCTCATCAACCAAGTTGGGGGGTTTGTACCTCATCATCCATATCAAGCAATTTTATCTCATACGCCTCTCCAAGGAGGTAGTAGGCCTTGGATTTACACTAAAGTGGTCTCTCCTTACAAATGGATTATGTTCTATATAAGCATGGTTTAACACAAGCATTATTCATATATGTCATATTTTTGTATGCTTATTCATTGCCTATGTTATGCATTTTGATTATGGTACTTATCGTTTGTTGCATTGCATCCTATATACTTAGTACACTTAAATGTACTAATACATACTCTATCCTACATGATGTCACTATATAGGAACCAGAGTCCCGCTTGAGCATCTCCATCCATGTCGATAGTACGATTTCAGTCAATATTGTTGGTGAGTCCTCTATTCCAGGGACGTTGCTTATTATCTCATGCTATGTTCTAAGACTACCTTTCTTTTTTGTTAATATTGACTATGAGGGTTAGCCTAGTTGCTTTTCTTGGCCCCCACTCTTATCTATCTAGTAGAAGTCTTGTTGGATATGTCATGTGTAATATTATGAGCTTTGACACTCTCTCTTGACTCTTGTTGTTATGCTATGAATGATGTCCTTTAGCCTCGATTATGCCTATTCTATTGATTTATTAATAATTTATTGCTTTAGTGACCAAGGATGTGTAATGATGTGCTAAGAGGCTTGATTGGGGACCCTTCGAGTTCCCCTTATGCCGTATCACATCTAGGCCCTAGGCTTGGGTCATGACAAACTTGGTATCAGAGCATTAGGTTGTTGGATCCTCAGAGTCCAGCACACCACATCGATTAGAGCCTTGTTAATGGTTTTGTTGTGCACAACAACTATGAGTAAGAGGCTATAGGCGTTTAGGAAATATTTTCCTTCTTCTTACTATATTTTGTGCTGTAGAAGTTGAGGTAAGGTTTTCCTCTCTAACGATTCTCCTTTTCTATGTTAGATCATGCCTGACACAAGAGGAAGAAGAGCCTGCATTCCCAAGGGTTATCCGACTTATGATAAGCTCTAGGATGCTCTCATTTTCCTTGCACAAGTTGTGGCTATCTAAGCCAACCAAGGGGACTAAGCCCCTCATGCTCCTACACTGGTATCTCGGATGAGAGATTTCATGAGGATGATTCCCCCAGAATTCTATGGGTCAAAGGTAGATCAGGACCCTCAAGAGTTCATCGATGAGGTCTACAAAGTGGTGGCTATTATTGGTATAATGTCGGTAGATAGGCGGAGTTGGCAGCTTACCAACTTAAAGGGGTAGCACAAATTTGGTACACTTAATGGAAGAAGGAGAAGGGGAACAACAATGTGGTTATGTAGGAAGAGTTTAAGGCGATCTTTCTTAATCCGTTCTTTCCTTTTGAGCTTAGGGAGGCTAAGTTGATGGAGTTCATGAACTTGAAACAAGTATCATTGAGTGGGAGGGAGTATTCCCTCAAGTTCAACCAACTTTCAAAGTATGCTCTACACTCGCTGGCCGACTCAAGGTCTAGAATGAATAAATTTGTGAGAGGTGTCTCCGACCTAGTGAGTGAGGAGTGCCAGTCCACTATGTTTATTAGTGACATGCACTTGTCCAATTTGATAACCTATGATGAACAAATGGAGGAGGAGAAATTGAGGAAGAGTAGGGGTCATGAGGCCAAGAGGGCCTATATTGAGGGAAAGTTTCAAAATCGGAAGGGTGCCCGTTCCATCAAGCCCAATGTACTGCAATTGACTTTCCAAGGTCCCAAGTGTTGGAGGTGTGGTTCCTAATGGTAGGTGTCCAAAATCTTGTAGAGGTCATAGTGGCCCATGCATGAGGGATACTAATGCTTGTTATGGTTATGGGGAAGTTGGGCATAATAAAGTGATGGATTTCTCTCAACATCACAACAAGGGTAAGGAGGTTTGTCAATAATATACAAATGTGGTTCCTTTGAGGACAGGTGGTCAACAAGGTGGTGCCCCAAGGTACAATCAGTTTTGTACACTGCAAGGGATGAAAGGGGTTGAGGAGTTTCCCAATGTCGTTATCTGTATGTTAAAAGTCATTAATTTTGATGTGTATGCATTGATTGATCCGGGTGCCACTCTTTCTTTTGTTACCGCCATTGTTGCCAAAAAGTTCCATGTTGAGCCTAAATTGTTGTGTGAGTCATAAAGGTATCTCTTCGTATTGGTGCATCTATTGTTTCTAGGAAGGTCTATAGAAATTGCCCATTTACATTTTGCATAAAATATTGCCTTGTGATCTCGTTGAGTTGGATATTGTTGATTTTGATGTCATTCTTGGGATGGATTGGTTGCATACACACTATGCCTCTATTGATTATAGAATCTGCAGGGTAAAGTTCCAATTCCCAAATAAACCCATTCTTAAGTGGGAGAGTCATGATGTGGTGGTCAAAGGTAGGTTCATCACTTGCATTAAAGCCCGTAAGTTGATCTCTAAGGGGTGTCTCTATCATCTTATGAGGGTTAGGGATGTGGAATCCAAGGTCCTTCTCATAGAGTCGGTTCTAGTTGTAAGGGAGTCCCTTGATGTCTTTCCAAATGACCATCTCGGTGTTCCACTCGAAAGGGAAATAGATTTTTGTATAGACCTTCTTCCGGATACTCAACTAATTTCTATTCCCCCTTATCGTGTGGCCCCGATGGAGTTGAAGGAACAATTGAGGGACTTGTTCGAGATGGGATCTATTAGGCCTAGTCAATCACCTTGGGGTGCACTGGTGTTATTTATGAAAAAGAAGGATGGGTTCCTTAGAATGTTTATTGACTACCGGTAACTTAATAGGGTCACCATCAAGAAATAGGTTTCCTCTTGCAAGAATTGATGATTTGTTTGATCAATTGCAAAAGGCTAGCCATTTCTCTAAGATTGATCTTTGGTCCAAGTATCATCAAGTGAAGGTGAGGGAGTGTGATATTTCCAAGATAGACTTTTGGACTAGGTATGGGCATTATGAGTTTGTTGTGACGCCTTTTAGGTTGACCAATGCACCAACCATCTTCATGGATCTTATGAATAGGGTCTTTAAACCCTACCTTGATTCATTTGTTATGGTTTTTGTTGATGATATTTCTATCTATTCTTATAGTGAGAAGGAGCATGTGGCTCATTTGAGGGTATTGTTGCAAAGATTAAGGGAGGAGAAGTTGTATGCTAAATATGAGAAGTATGAATTTTCGTTGAGAGAAGTGGCCTTCCTAGGTCATATGGTGTCGAGGGATGGTATTAAGGTGGATCCTAAAAAGATGGATGTGATTTGAAATTGGCCTAGACCATTGACCCCGTCGGATATTAAGAGCTTCTTGAGTTTAGCGGGTTACAATCGGAGGTTCATGAATTTGTTCTCTTCTATTGCTTCTCCCATGACTAAATTGACTCAAAAGAAGGCTATGTTTGTGTGGACGAGTGAGTGTGAGTGGAGCTTCCAAACATTCAAAGATAAGCTTGTGTCTGCTCCTATTTTGTTAGTTTCGGAAGTGCTAGAGGGATCTGTTATGTATTATGATGCTTTTAGAGTTAGTTTGGGTTGTGTTCTAAAGCAACATTGTAAGGTGATATACTATGCTTCTAGCCAACTCAAAGTGTATGAAAAAAATTATCCTACTCATTATCTTGACTTGGCCATCATGGTTTTTGCATTAAAGATTTGGCGTCATTATCTGTATGGGGTACATGTTGATTTGTTCACCGATAATAAAAGTCTTCAATATGTCTTCACTCAAAAAGAACTTAACTTGAGGCCAAGGAGATGGTTAGAACTTCTTAAGGACTCTGATATGAGAGTTTATTATCATCCGGGTAAGGTTAATGTCATGTCAGATGCTTTGAGTGGGGTGTCTATAGGTAGCCTAACTCATGTTGATAGTGGTGACAAGGAGGTGGCTAGGGAGGTCCATGGTTGTCTAGATTAGGAGTTAGGTTGGAAGAGGTGGATAATAGTGTTGTTGTTGATAATATTTCTAAATCCTCATTGGTTGAAGAGGTGGTAGCTAAGCAAGACCTTAATCCCTCCTTATTAAAGTTGAAGGCCTTAGTTAGTGATGGGAAAGTGGAGGCTTTCTCCCAAGGTGTGGTGGTACTCTTAGATACCAAGGTAGGTTGTGTGTGCATTATGTTCATGGCTTGAGAGAGACATGATTCTTGATGAGTCTCATTGTTCTTCCTATTCTATTAACCCCGGTTGTACTAAGATGTATAGAGATTATAGAAAGGTGTATTAATGGGGAGGCATGAAGAAAGACATTTTCTAATTTGTTTCTGGTAGTCATAGTTGCCAACAAGTCAATGCAGAACATCAAAGGCCAGGTGGCCTAACCTAAGACATCGAGGTTCCTTCTTGGAAGTGGGAAGAGATTAATATGGACTTTGTAGTTGGGTTCCCTAGACTAGGAAATGTTTTAATTCCATTTGGGTTGTGGTTGATAGGATAAAGAAATCGGCTCACTTTCTACTAGTTAAGACCATATATGGGGCTGAATATTATGATAGGTTGTACATTCAAGACTTGGTAGCATACAGTTCCTTTATCCATCATATCAGATCCTGATGCTCAATTTACTTCACATTTTTGGAGTATCATTCCAAAGCGGTCTTAGTATAAAGGTTAAGCTTAGTATGACCTTCCACTCTTAAAAAGATGTCCAAGCAAAAATGACTATTCAAACACTTGAGGATATGCTTAGAGCTTGTGCAATAGAGTTTAAGGTTAGTTGGGATGATCATCTTCCATTGATTGAGTTTACCTACAACAATAGCTATCATCATCATAGCTTCAGTATGGCTCCTTTTGAGGCTCTTTATGGTAGACGTTGTAGATCACTGGTTGGGTGGTTTGAAGTTAGAGAAGTGGCTATGTTGTGAACAGATCTGGTTATGCAAGCTCTTGAAAAGGTTAGGATGATTATGGAAAGGTTGAAGATGGTCCAAAGTTGCCAAAAGTCCTATGCCGATGTGAGGAGAAGGGATCTTGAATTCAAAGTTGATGATTGGGTTTATTTGAGATATCACCCATGAAGGGTGTGGTCCATTTTGGTAAGAAGGGAAAGTTGAACCCAAGGTATGTGGGTCCTTATAGGGTGATGATAAAGGTTGGTAAGGTAGCTTATGAGTTGAAATTTTCTAGAGAAATGGATTTGGTTCATCCGGTATTTCACGTGTCTATGTTGAGGAAATCTGTAGGTGATCTGAATGCTATTGTACCTCTTGATGTTGTGGGTGTTGTTCAAGATAATTTGACATATGAAAAGGTTGCAATTCTGATTTTTGATAGGCATGTGAAGAGGTTGAAAAACAAAGAGGTGGCTTCCATTAAGGTCCTTTGGAGGAATCAATAAGTTGAAAGTGCTACTTGGGAGGCAGTAGCAGACATGCAAAAATGATATCCTTACCTTTTCCACACTAGTCAAGCCTAAGGTATTGATCTAAGTCCTTTATATGATCTCAAGTCTTATGTTCAGCCCTTATGTCATTGCATACATTCATGTTTAAATTGACAAGTTCATGATGATTTTACACTTATGTTGTGATTTTTCAAATGATGTTTAAGTGCATTGTTGCCTCCTTATGTAGGCTGAAATTGTCATGTTTGCATCTCTAATATATGTCTCTTTGACATTTGGGGACGAATGTTCCCAAGGGGGAGATAGTGTAACGACCTTAAAAAGTGCCCGAAAATGTGCCTTAGAAATACCTGGAATAGTAATTTCTACGTATCTCAAAATCCATACGCGATATTGAAAATTTGACTTTATATTCTTGATCAGAGGTCATTTTGAGTGGAAGATGGGTCTAACCCTAATTTAAGATCAAGGGATTAGCGATTTTAATTTTCTAAGAATGCAATTTCTAGTGAGGTTTGCGCGCCCCAGGAGCGATGCAGCTAGGGCACGCAGATGAACAAAATAGATTTCTATGACAGGTTCACGATACAAACCTGTGTAGTTTTCTGCCCAATTAATTTTTTATGGTCCAAAACTTTTGGGTCTTGGGGCTAAGTGTTGCCAAACGTGAATATGCCAATACTTAGCCATTTTCACCCTCATATCATTCTAAACATTCCCCAATACTCATTCCAACACTTGACCAATATTTCATATCCAATATTTCATATCCTAAATTTAAGTCTCAAAACCCTCTCCAGGTCTAAGTATTTCCTCTCAAGCTTCAAGTCTCCATCTCCAATCTTCATCAAGTTTATCTCCAAAGCTAAGATGTGTGGGTTTCTTTCATGGGTTCCTTTCACCCATGATGACAAAGCTTCCTTTTCCTAAAA
>JAOTQJ010041977.1:0-15114 GCA_025642045.1 Solanum sejunctum
GTGCGATTAACACCAATAATGGGCAAACAATGGTAAATGAATAGATCATGGAATAACTTGCTTAGCTTCGCACAAGTATGGACTTGGTTTTAAGGCAAAATCAAGCAAGTGTCAAGGCAGTTACTCACCAACCTCCGAAGGATCCTACCTATGGTGATCCATTCTTTGATAAGGATGCATGTTTTGTAAGCAACCAAGCAGCGGGTTTTCAGAACTACCCCTAAGGGTCAAATTTGGACTATTGGAGGCAAGGTTCCATGAATCAATGTCGGATTCAACCATGATGGGATATATAGAGACAACTGGGGTGGATACTATATGAGAGAGAGAGTATGCCAAATGTAGAGTGGGGAGGAAGAGAGGGCTACAGGAATAGTCCCTATCTTCCACGACACAACCGTGATTGTGACGACCCAAGCCTAGAGCTTAGACATGACTGGCGAATGGGGAACCCGAAGAAAACCACAAACAAGCCTCGTAGCATATCATTACACATCCTTGGTCATGGAAGCAACACAAAACAATGTAAGAAACATAAATAAGGGGAATTGGGACTATGGGAGAGACTCATATTTAAATAGCTTGAATATCATAAGTAAGTCAAAGCTCAAGCATAATATATAACTTGCCCAACAAAACCTCTAACATAGGACTTAACGGGGGTCAAGACAAGCAATTGGGCTCACCCTCATAGTAAAAGTATACCAAAAAGAAGGATAGTCCTTAATACATAGCTTAAGAACATAGATATTGCCCTCGCACATAAGGACTTACTAACTAACTTGAATGGATACCACTATCCACATGGAGGAGGAGGATGACCAAATGGAGCTCTAGTTCCTACATGGTAACATCATGTAGGCATAGACATTTAAATGTAGAATGTATGTGGGATGCCATGCAACAACAGATAGGCATCATAATCGAAATGCATAATAATACCCAATTGATAACATAATAATAATATGACATGTATAACCTACTCCTAAGTAAGTCATGCTTTGCAAATCGTGCATCTTACATAGATCATCATATAAATGTGTCAAGAATCCTCAACTGACATAACACAAGACCTTTGGAGCCACCTTCATTAGGGAGCCCGTCCTCTTATGGACTAAGAGGCCTTCTTTACGGGAGCCCATCCCATTTCAAATTAATTGGCCCTCCTTATGGGATCCTATCACTTTTCAAATCAAGTGACCTTCCTTATGGGAGCCCATCCCTTTTAAGATCAAGTGGCCTTCCTTACGGGAGCCCGTCCCTCTTTGGATTAAGTGACCTTTCTTACGGGAGCCTGTCCCTTTTCAGATTAAGGATTTGATAGAACTAGCTCCTCAAGCCATTACATTTCAATCATCATTTCATTATCATATAACCATCATAACATATCTTATAAGACATGCATTGGACCTTTAATCCTCAAGAAATCATAACTGAACATTTTATCAAACACTTGGCGAGTGTGAAATGGTAGTGTAAGATAATGCAATTTAGAGATGAAATCATGCATGTAAATCCATTATAAAATCATCAATCAATACTTCACAATACCCTCAAGAAATATACATCAAAACCCATTATCAAATCTTACAATATATCCAAGATTTATAGCTGAAAACATGGCAAAACGGTCACAACTTTACAAAGCTTTAACACAGTTAATAGACATGTTCATACTAGCAAACCCATTTGTAAAATCAACTTTAAATCAATAAAGATTAATTAAAAGAGGGTTTATGCACCATGGGTGGAAGTACCCAATGGTTCAACATCACACACCTTAGGTCTAGAGTTGCTTGGAATTGAGATTGGGAAGAATGGAGGCTTGAAAATGATCTTTGAATCCAATCTTTTTCTTGGATTTCCTTGAAATTGAATTGGAGCTTAATAGAGGATTTTGAGAGAATCAAAAGTGTATTTGAGATGAGAGTAATAATTTTGATCCTTTGGAACCTTCTTTAGGTCTTTTAGGAAGGTCAAGATAGCATTGGAAATCTAAAAAAGGCATTAGAGTATTAGCATTTATGAAAATGCCATTAGTGAACGGATGAAAAATTTGGCAAAGTGTTGCCCCCTGGAAGGTCCCACATATTGCGTAACAATCCACGGGTTGTATAGAGTTCCCGTGATAAGTTAAATAGTCCAAAGATTAAAGTTGGAAATCGATTAGAAAAAGATATCTCGTCATGACGACAAAGGCCTCCACGGGTCGTGTAGAGCCTTACAGCCCATATAGAGGCTTGTGGAACCATACATGGTGCTGAAAAAATGTTTCCCATGCCCCATACCAAGGGCCATAGGTTGTGCCCCATGCCACGGGCCATGGTGAGGGGGCGTGGCACAATATATAGTAATAAAACTCCCCCAAATACTCACTATTCCTCTCTTGTACTCACCCCATGACCAGCCACACGACCAGTGGCAAGCCACATGACTCATATCACTAGTCATGCCCCATGACTTAGGCTGAAAAGGGACTTTTCCAACTCAATAAACCTCACACAACCCGCACAAGACACCACTGCCCATATAGGTGCTCGTGGGGCTTCACTGCATGGGAGGGTCTTATGAAAATGGTCATAAATCCTTCATCCTAACTCGAAATGAGGTGAAACCAAGTGCATTTGAAAGCTAACTCAAAGGGATTTCATTTTACATATCATGGTCACCCAATTCCAAATGTCCTAAAAGTTATGATAGTTTAAAGTTGACCTTTGCATGCACCATCACCCAAAACTCAGCTTCTAGGGAAGTCTTGAACTTGTTTAGGTACTAGGAGTCTCCCATGAACCTAATACAATACCAACCTAACCAAATGAAGCTTGAAACATGGATACACAAAATCATAAAGTTATGGAGTGTTAGAGTGATGCTGGGTCAAGCAACTCTAGGATTGAAGATATGTTCAAAAAATTCTTTAAAGCGAGCTAACCATCAACATGAGACTTTAAAGGGAATAAAAGCGGATATTTCAAGTATTAACCAAAAAATAGAGTCTCATTCGGTGGCTATTAAACAACTAGAGCAATAATTCAAACAAGTTTCTTCACAATTAAACCAATACCAATAAGGCACCCTACCAAGCAATACAGTTCAAAATCCTAAGAACAAAGGGTATTGCATGGCAGTGATGACTCAGAGTAGTGAAATTGCTATGAACCCCTCTTTGAAAAAGGTGGAAAATGGGAACCACAAGAAGAGAATGAAGGAAGGAACCGAGACTTGTAATACGGAAGAGCAACCTAAGAAGTATAAAACCTTTCCAAGGCTCCCTCCTCCTTTTACTCAAAAGCTTGGGAAGAGAAAAGAAGAAGGCAAGTTTGAATAGTTCTTGATAATGCTTAGGAAGTGTTTAGTCGATATCTCCTTAATGGAAGCCCTTGAGAAGATGTTGGGCATGGCAGATAGATGAAAGACCTAGTCATAAAGAAGCTAAAAGTGAGCCAAGACCTCTCCAAAAATATTCATTGTTGTAGTGGCATCACTACAAGTCATTAGTGTAAAAACGCGAAGACCCGGGTGCATTCACCATACCATGCACTGTAGGGGAACTAGTGTTTGCTAAAGCACTATGTGATTTATGGGCTAGCATTAATTTAATACTTTTTTCCATGTTCATAAAGCTCAATTTGGAGAGCCTTGTTCCTAAAAAGATGCGGTTGTTGATGGCAGACAGAACAATCAAGAAGACTGTAGGGATCTTGTATGATGTGTTGATAAAGGTAGATAAATTTATATTTTGCACAAATTTTATTATACTTGAAAATAAGGTTGATTTTGTAGTTCCAATCATTTTCTGAAGACCTTTCTTAGCCACAGTTTAAATATTAGTAGATATGGAGAAGAGTCTACTAAATTTTAGGTTTGGTGAAAAAGCAGTGGTGTTCCAAGTAGGCTAATAGGATAAAAAGAGTTCTCAATTTCAAGTTATCTCAATGATCTTAATTGATGAGGATGATGAAGCAGAAATCTCGATAGAATTGAGGCTTAGGGTTGATACTTTGGTAGCCATGTTGAAGAACTTTGATAGTGACAACATTCCTAATTATGAGGAAATAGTAAATGCTCTTGGGGTGTCATTCAGGCCGAGGCGCCAAGCAAGGTTGGAGTTGGACTTGTACAACAGGGAGAGGCCACCTACAAAGCCCTCTATAGAACTCCACCAGAGGTAAAGTTAAAGACATTACCATCGCATTTAAAATATGCATACTTGGGAGAGAATAGCACATTACCTGTCATCATTGCAGCATAATTGAATGAAGCCCAAATAGTAGCCCTGGTTCCAGTTCTAAAGCAATATAAGAGAGCTATAGGGTGGATAATTACAAACATCATCGGCATACCCCTTGGGATATGCACTCATAAGATTCAGGTAGTCAAGGATTACAAACCAAGTGTAGAGCATAAAAGGCGGCTAAATCCCCTAATACAAGAGGTTGTGAGGAAAAAAATCATGTAGTGGTTAGATGCAGGAGTAATCTACCCAATTACTGACAGTGAGTGGGTGAGACCAGTGCAGTGAGTCTAAAAGAAGGGAGGTATCACAATGGTGCCTAATCAAAGAACGAGTTGATCCCCATTAGACCAGTCACCAAATAGAGAGTGTGCATAGATTATAGATTAAATGCTTCTACTGAGAAGGATCATTTTCCTATGCCTTTTATAGATCAAATGCTCGACAAATTGGCAGAAAAGGGATAGTATTGTTTCCTTGATGGTTATTCCGAGTATAATCAAATTGTTATTTCATTTGAGGATCAAGAGAAGATAACGTTCACATGCCAGTATGGTATCTTTGCATTTAAGAGAATGCCCTTTGGACCTTGCAAAGCTCCAGCCATATTTCAAAGATGCACTATTTCTATCTTCTCAGACATGGTTAAAAGTACTATTGAGGTGTTCATGGATAACGTTAGTGTCATTAGCCAATCTTTTGAAAAATGCCTTTTTCATTTGTGTGATGTATTGCAGAGGTGAATCGAGAGTCACTTGGTGTTAAATTGGGAGAAATGCCATTTTATGGTCAAAGAAGGCATCATAATTGGTCACAGAATATCGGGCAAGGGAATTGAGGTGGATAAAGCAAAAATCGAGGTTATAGAGAAATTTCCAGGACGAATTTCGGTAAAAGGTATCAGAAGTTTTCTATGCCATGCTGGGTTTTACCATCATTTCATAAATGATTTCTCTGAAATCTCGTAATCCTTGTGTAAGTTGATAGAAAAATATGCAAAGTTTGTGTTTGATGATGCATACATTAATGCCTTTGAAGAATTTAAAAGAAGGCCGACCATAACTTCCATTATCATAGCTCCAAACTGGTCACAACCATTTGAACTATTGTTTCATACAACTGGGGTTGAATTCGGTATGGTATCAAGGCAACAAGTAAATAGAGAGTCTTACACCCAATCTATTATGCCATCAAAGCACTGAATGTTGCCTAGAAGAATTACACTGTGACGGAACAAGAATTGCTTGCATTGGTGTTAGCATTTGAATAATTTTATGTATACTTGTTGGGAGCTAAAGTGATTGTGTATACAGATCATATGACACTTAAATATCTAATAACAAAGAAGGATGTAAAGCCAAGATTGATTAGATGGGTACTTCTCTTGCAGGAATTTAATTTTGACATGATTGATAGAAATTGGTCAAAAAATTAGGTTGTCGATCACCTCTCTAGATTAAAAGATGAGGCTATGGTGAAGTTTGATGATGGGATGGACATAAATGACTCATTCCCAGATGAAAAAGTTCTGGTGGCGTCACATGATCTTATACCCTAGTTTGCAGATTTTGCTAATTATTGGGTGAGTGATATAGTGCCTCCTGATTTGAACACCTATCAACATCTCAAGTTTATGCATGATTTAAAGAAATTCTTCCAGGATGAGCCAATCTGTTTCGTATCTGTGTGGATGGATCATTCATATATGTGTTCTAGAGGTATAGATAATGAGCATTCCTAAAGCATGTCACTCTTTGTTGGTGGCTAGTCATCATAGTGGAACTTGAACTGCTTATAAAGTATTGCAATGTGGCTACTATTAGCCCTCTATACATCAAGATACCGAAGATTACATTAAGTCTTGTGACCATTGTTAAAGGGAAGGGGGAGTTTCATGAAAGCACGAACTTTATAGAACTATTTGACATTTGGGGTATTGATTTTATGAGACCTTTCATCACTCTCATGGTAATAAATACATACTGGTCGCAGTTGATTATATCTCCAAGTGGGTGGAGGCCATAGCTTTACCAAACAATGAGGGTAAGAATGTCAATGGATTTCTCCCAAAAAACATTTTTTCCAAGTTTGGTACATCGTGAGCTATTATCAGTGATGGAGGCTCTCATTTTTACAACTGACTGTTCAAAGCTCTCCTTGCAAGATATGGTGTGAAGCACTAAGTGGAAACTCTGTACCATCCCCAAACTAGTGGACAAGTGGAAGTATTAAATTGGAAATACAGAAAATCTCATCCAAAATAGTAAATGTGAATTGCACTAATTGATCAAGAAAGTTAGATTATGCTTTATGGGCCTACCGAACGACCTTCAAAACTCCCATCGGAATGTCCCCATATCAACTGGTGTTTGGAAAGCCTATCACCTGCCGGTTGAACTTGAGTACAACGCAGTATAGGCATTGAAGAAGCTGAATCTAGATTGGACTGAAGCTGCAACTTCTAGGTTGATGCAGTTTAACGAGTTTGATTAGTTTAGACTGCGGGCATATGAGAGCTCTGCCTTGTACAAACAATGAATGAAAGTTCAGCATGATCACAAAATTGATGAGCGCCAATTTGTTCAAGGGAACATAGTACTGCTCTACAACTCTAGGTTGAGATAGTTTCCTGTAAAACTCAAACCTAGGTGGATGGGGCCCTTTAGAGTAAGGCATGTCCTTAGTCATAGATCCATGGAGCTAGAACGCAAGTATGGCAAAACTTTCAAAGTCAATAGACAAAGGGTCAAATAGTATATGGGTGACATGGAAGAAATCAAAATAGTGGAAGATTGGGACCTTGAAGAGGCATGAACACAATAGCTTCCGGTCATGTCCCGACAATAAATCAGGCGCTTCTTGGGAGGCAACCCAAGGTACGCCCCTTGCACCTTTTTTCCTTGTGTCTTTATTTTGAGGACAAAGTATCCTGTTTTGGTGGGATGTATGAAGTTATAGGTTAAGGTGAAGTCTAAGTAGCCTCAAGTCCATAGCTTTTCCTATTTTTAATCCTAAGGTTTCTTCCCGTGCTTCTTTTTCCTTGTGGATGTTTACTTTTCTGATGAACCAGCATGTTTAGGTAGTGTAGATAATGGGTAAATTCATAGTAGTGTTATTTTGGCATATACATATATTTTTAGATTTGTTTTTAATGTTTTGATGAAAAATGAGGCACCCTCAAATTTTTGAGGTTATGATTAATGATGCATTTTCATACATTTTTGAGTATTTGACAATGTTTGTTCTTATAATGTGAAGGTAAGTTGAGACTGAAAATATGACCTGTGAGTCTATACTTGATTGTGGATGCAACTTCCATATGCATTGTGAGCTTATTTTGCTGTATTCATTTATCTTGTATGGACCCAGAACTTGCATTGTTACTCTGAAATTAGTTTAGCGATGTGGTGGATATGGAAAGGATCTTAGCCATTTGTTATTTGAGTGAAACCGCTTTTGGCCTAAATGACCCATTTGATGAGTGAGTGAATCCTTTGTTCCAAACTTTTGAGCTTTTCATGTACTTATTCTTTTTTGATACCTTGCTAGCTTAACCTTGTTTGATGAAATACCTTGATATTGGCCCTGGTCTATCCTTGAACATATAAACCTTGATTGAGGCCAAAGGGCTATGTTGAGGGTGGTTGCAGTTAGTGGTCTTGGTTTGAGGCATAGATATTTTGTACTTCACCTGAGGCTAAAAGCCTACGTTGAGGGTTGCCCTTATATGGTAATGTAATAATAATAAGGTGGTTAGTTGGGAATCAAGAAAGAAATGAAAAAGCATGAATTGAGTTAAGAAAAAGAAAAGAAAAGTGCCTTGAATTAAGAAAAAGTAGCAAAAATGAGTTTGAAATCGAGGTTCTGCTGAAAAAGAGAAAGAAAGCAGTACAGAAAAAAGTTCTAAAAAAGAGAATAATGGTGGAGTGATTAAAAAGGGTTGGATTATGAAAGCAAAAAGTGCTGGTAAACATGGTTCAAGGATAGGTTTTAGTCACTATTTGCCCAAAATACCACACCAAGGGACCCTGAACCTATGATACAAGCCTATAAGTCCTAAAGTGATCTATCTCCACTTTATCACCAAGATAGAAGATGATTATCGCGGCAAGCTTATGGTGTTAGTCAGTATCCGTTGAATTTCAGTTGTGAGAGTGACAATGCTTCCTTAGTCCCTGATAAAGGCTTTTTCGTGAGTATGAGGGACTTCTTTCCAGTGAGGGCATTTGCACTGCTTGAGTAACGTATGACTATAACAGCGATTATGGACGATTGATACTCCTTAGCTTATCATAGTTGGAGATAAGTATCTCATAATGTTCTTGTTTGCTTAATAACTGTGCAAACCTATTTTGAAAATAGTAGTTGGGTAGTTGAATCAAATGAGTTGTTGTATACGCCATTGTTATAGTTGCTATGTATTTATGTTTGTCTGCATAGATTGAGTCATCACTTGAGGACAAGCAACAATTCTAAGTTCAGGGTGTCAATGTGCTGTCAAAATACAATACATTTGGTGCCAGAGACAAGGGATTTGTGAGTTCTTAAAGCTACTTTTTATGGTTTTGATGTGTTTTAGTGTTAATCTTGCAGAAAAGTTAGGTTGGCATAATGTTGAAAAAAATTTGCGGATTTTGCTGAAGCATAGGCCATACGAGCCAACCTACAAGTCGCAGCTCAAGCTACAAGTCATAGGTTTATCATAGCAAGAATTAGAGACCAAAAATTCAGAAATTTTCCAAGTGAAGGTCACTCCTATGAAAACATCCTACGAGTCATAAGACACACTACGACTCGTATAGGTGGACTCGTAGTAATAATTAGAGAGCCAAAATGTTAGACCAAAAACTCAAGACCAAGACTACAAGAGTAACATATGAGTCATAGCTCAAGCAATAATAGTCATACTAGTTTAGTCCATGATGCCAAGAACCTGATACGAGACCCTGACTATGACTCGTAGGTCATCTTACAAGTTGTACCTGTGGAACTTATCACCTGCCAACTGTCTTTTCTGTGTAAATTCTACAATTGTTTTATAAATACTATATATAATTTAAGTTAGGTTTTCAGAAGGAGTTCAACCAGTAGACAATAAACAATTACATTTGAATCTTTTCTTAGTTTTTTTAGAGTAGATTATTATTCTCTCTTGGAAAACCAATTTTGGTGATTGCAAATCTTGCCTTGTACACATTGTTGATAAATCAAGCTTGTGGGTTTGGATCTTATGGTGCCTGTTTCTTCAGTGGTATTGGTAAAGCTCTTAACTATGTGTATTATCTATATTCTTGTGTGTTTTGCCTTAGCCATGAGTAGCTAAACACCTATAATTTGGGGTTGTCGGAACCATGGGTAGTTTACTTGAGATGACCTAGGTTTCTTGCATTTCCATGATTGGGGTTTTGCATGTATTATCTATTTTCCTTCATTTTTATTGTTGTTTGGTGGTGTCCAATACCAAACACCGCCTACTATCGTGATCCTGACCAAGGTAGTCATGAATAGGAAAAGAAAAATAGATGACAGAATTCGATTAATGTGTTCTCGTCTAATCAATCGAGCCTGACCAAGAGGAGGTTGAATAGGACAATAGGTAACGGTTAGTTAGCATGCCATGGTTGCCGACTAAGCGCCATGGTGAAATTCGGCCTTTACTTTCACAAAAGGGCTGAAAGAACCTAATTATTGTCCTACATGCAAATAACCAATTGTAGTTATGCTATCTAGGGTAATCAAGTTGACGAATCATGGAGAACACAATTCCCAAGTTGTCCCCAAAATTTAGTCTTTCCTCACATTTTAGTTAGTGGTAGTTTTATTTAGTTTTTAAATCACAAACCCCCTCCCGCCCATTTAGTGATTGTAGTCATAAATACTAGAAATATTAGTGGTGAAGTCCTGTAATCGAACCCTGTATTTCCTGTGGATTCGATCCTAACCTCGATTATGTAATTGCTGACAATGACCACTTTCTTATTAGAGCGTGAACATCATTAATCATCAAAATCATTTCCTTCTTTCCATTTAGCAGTGTCTAATATTAGATCATGATTAGCATCATCTATCTCAGGGTCTTTTGAAGAAGCACCAGGTCCCTCTAAAGATTCTCTATCAGCATCACCATTATCGTCCGTATCATAATTTTGTACAACAACATTAGTTGAAGGATCGTTGATTAAGCTGTCATTCTAAAGTTGGAGTAACTCATCTAGGTCTATGTCCTCTTTATCACAAAGATTTTTTGTATCACTAGATTCATCAAAGATGACATGTACACTTTTCTCAATACAAAGAGTTCTTTTGTTAAATACTCTATAAGACTTGCTATTGGTAGAGAATAAAAAAGAAATACCTTCATCGCTCTTTGAATCAAATTTCCCAACTTCCTCCTTACCATTTATGAGTACAAAGCATTTGTACCCAAAAGCACTCAAGTGACTGATATTGGGTTTCCTACCAAACAAGAGTTCATAAGGAGTCTTGTTCTTAAGAGACCCGATCAGACACTTGTTTGTTATATAACTAGCAGTGTTGACAACTTCATCTGAAAAATTCTTTACTAGTCCATACTGAATCAACATGGTCCATCCAATTTCCACTAGTGTTCTATTTTTCCTCACCACAACTCTATTCTGAAGAAAAATTATGATGGATTCCTCCCTCTACACAAAAATCGTCCAGCCTTGAATTTTCAAACTCAATACCATGATCAGATTTGATCCCTGCAACTTTGCTTCCAAATTGATTCTGAACTTTTTTCATGAGATTGATTAGCATCTCATCATCTTCATCCTTTGATTTCAAGAACCTTACCTAATTATATCTTGAGTAGTCATCCACTACCACATAATGCATTTCTTCCCACCATGAATTTGAACCTTCACAGGACCACAAAGATCAACATGAATAAGCTCAATAAGTATGGTGGTGCTTACCTCATTTTTGGATTTGAAGGAGCTTCTTGACTATTTTCCTTTAGCATATGCAACACGCACTTTTAGTATTGCTGAAATTCATCTTGTGCAAACGACGAACCAAGTCCTTGGAAGCTAGCTTCTTCAATAGAGAAGCGCTGACATGACCAAATCTTCTATGCCACAAGTCACTTGAATCATCTTATACCTTAAGACATGTAAGATTGTCTTCCTTGGGTAGTTCTATGATCTTCTATATACATATTTCTGCATGTTTTTGCTGTGAGGATCACTTTCTTAGTAGACAAATTTGTAACTATGCACTTTTTTGATAAGAACTTTACCTCATTTCCTGTGTCACAGATTTGAGAAACACTAATAAGACTGTACTTCAAACCTTCAACATAGTACACATCTTCAATAGCTTTCTTAAAATACTTACCAATCTTTCCTATATCCATGATGTATCCCTTCATACCATCACCACATCAAACATTGGCACCTTTAACTTCTTTCAAAGAGAGGAAGTTTTTAGTCCTTCCAGGCATGTACTTTGAGCATCCACTATCCATAAAACCAACACTTACTGCTTTCTCTTGACAGTTCCTACACAGGATCACTTGTTAGTTTTGGGAAACCACTTTAGTCAGAGTTCCCAATAATGAGACAGAGGCCTAATCACAAATTTTCTGGTCCAACTAGGCAAGGGTCTATTACTCAATTTTGACTTGAGACTTGATCCCTCATTCACACCTTTTCTTTCCTGAGTACTGCTACCTTTTCAGAGTTCTTTTAAGAACTTCACAGCTTCCCTTGAGATGACCATTTCTTCCACAATGCAAACACAACAGATTAACAACAATAGATACATATTTACTGTGGGGACTATATGGGGGATCAATCTTGTTGATATATCCTTGACCTCTCTTTTCATGACCCTAGCTACTGGACATGTCTCCCAACAACTTTGAAGAAGCAATCTATTTCAAGGACTTGTTCAGGTCCTCCTTGAACTTTAACAAGTCCTTCTCCTTCACAATATTCCTTTTCAAAGAATAGATTCAACTTCAACTCAGCCTCCTTCAGTTTCTCTTCTAAATCAAGTTCATTTTCATTTATTTTAGCTTTTATCTTAGCACCAGACATAACATCAGTTTCCATCAACTTCAAAAGTTCATCTTTTTTAGTTTTTAGAGCCACAAATTTCACTTCCAGGTCAGATACTTGAGTTGTCAAAATAAGTTTTTCATCTTGTGAAACATCCACACTATTATTTAACAAATCCTTTGCAGTAATTAAGGCACAAATGGAATCAATAAGAACACATGCAGGCTTTTTCAACTTTTTGATAGAATAAAGATTCAAGTTCTTTTTCAGGTCCAGTAGTGTTAATTGTTCCTCTTCTTCTTCCTCATAATCTGACTGGTCCAAGAATGTAAACAAGTTATCAAAGATTACATCATTATATTTCATAATAAGCATGGATGAGTCCTCAAACTGCTCTTCATCTTTATAGTCACTGGAGGAGTTTCCCCAAACCCCCAGAGCTTTCATAATAATTCGATCAGTAGCAACCTTCTTCCTAAATTTCTCAAGACCCTTGTCCTTCCTTTTATCTTTCACAAAATTTGAACCATCAGTCTTTCCATGAGGACATTACCTGACTTAGTCTCCTGGTTTCCCACATCCATGACATAGCTCAGCATTATCCTATGAAATTTCAACATTCCCATTCCTTGCAAAACCAGGATTTTTCTTGATAATCTTCTTGAATGTTTTGATGAGATAGGTCATATCTACACCATCAATTTCATCATCACTGTGAGTTGTTTTCAGTGCCAATTTTTTTTTCCTTCTTCCCTTCTCTTTTGGCAGTATCTTGTTGCTTATTTAGTACTCATATGTTTGAAGAATTCCAATAAGTACATCCATAGTCAAAGTCTTTAAGTTCTAAGACTTTGTAATGGCATCCACTTTACTCTCCCATGACTTCGGAAGTACCTTGAGAATTTTTCTCACTTGTTTGATTTGGCTAACAGGTTCTACCAAAACATTTCAGCTCATTTGTTATGGCTAAGAGCCTGGTCTCCATATCATGGATAGATTCACCTTCCATCATCAAGAAATCTTCATATTGTGAGGTAAGCATGTCCACCTTTGATTCAATCACTTGCTCAGTACCTTCATGAGCATTCCTCAGACAGTACCATATCTCTTTAGCAGATTCACAAGCTGAGATTCTATATACTCCTCAGCCCTAATTTCACACACGATAAGTTTCTTTGCTTTGTAGTTTTTCTCAATCTTCTTCCTGTCAGCCTCAGAGTATTGTTGCCGGGTTTTCGGAACCAACCTAGTAATTTCCCCTTCCTTAACATCAATCATTGGAACATATGGTCCATCAAGTATTACTTCCCATAGTACACTATCCTCTACCGTTAGAAAGTCGTGCATATGACCTTTCCACCATCCATAAAACTTGTCGTTGAATCTTGGAGGCCTCGTAGATCATTGTCCTTATTCTAAGTTTAGTGAAGCAACCATAACTACTAGAAATTCTCTAGGTCTGAACCTTATAGAGATCCCTGCTTTTATACCACTTGAAGAGTACATACGTGTCACCATGGTAAGGGATTAGGTCCCTTAGAACAATATAAGCAGGAACTTAAAAAAGGTAAACAACATGGAATAACACACAAGGATTTAACGTGAAAAAACTCCTCGCTCAAGGAGGAACAACCACGACCTGTCCAGACAAGATTTACTAAAAACCCAAATTCTACTAATGAATGAGTAACGTAAAGAAATACAACACACATGGTTCATTTCCCTCACTTCCTTACCATGCCCACTTGCAACCCCAGTTACAAGCAATGAGCAACAACAACAATAACTAGCCTACACTCTCACCACCTTAATAAAGATGGATTACAACACTGCCTCACATAAAGGCTACACCCAACCTACAAGGTTTACAAAGCTTAAATCAGTAATGAAAAACAATGATCACGTTTATTTTTAGACTAGGAGTGATCTTACAGTTTGCAAACCAACTCAACTACTAATAAAGAAATAAAATATAGAAGCCTTCTATCAGATCCCTTGAACTCCACAACTGTATCTTCACACTAGGAGCCAAGAGAGAGCTTTGGAGCAACAAGAATATTCAGTTATGATATTTTCCAACAGATGATTTTGTTCCTTGGACAAGCTCCTTTTGTGCTGCTTTGGATGCAGTGCATGGACCGTTTGTCCTTTATTACAAATGAGTTTGATATCTCACCTACCACAAAAACTTTTAAACCAGTTGTATCCATATTCAACACAACACAATGATCTGATAGTCTACCTGATCCTCAAGTCAGTTTGTTAATCATCAAAACATCAAAGACATTAACTTAACAATAAGGAAACAAACATTCTTCTACCTAAACGTGTTTATCGATTAGTACAATAAAGAATGAAGGCCACTAAACCTGGATTAGCCAGTGGCTCATCTGTTAGCGAAAGAAGTAATATACTTTTGAGACCAGTCCCAATTTAGCGGTAATAACTAAAAGATTTTATGGTTACTTTTGGACACTGTAAATTATAGTTATCTAGCAATACAAATACCTTTTGCTATTGTGTTGAAGGCCTATGATAGTAATTTAATTTAGTGGAGTCAAATGTTTTGTTTTGTTTTACTTTAATAAACAAAGTTTAACATAATTTTACCAGGATAAGCACCAACTTGATTTGTTGCTTTAAAAAACTGTGGCATTGGCATGCATTTGGAGATTTTACAATGTAACATTAATGGAACATTTAATATTAGGCTCACACATGAATGCACTGGTCATATTTCGTATTGCCAAGGAGAAGAACTTCCTGTTGAAGATGTATTAACCAATTCATTTCTATGCAATACATATATATATATATATATATATATATATATATATATATATATATATATATATA
>JAOTQJ010041988.1:0-15113 GCA_025642045.1 Solanum sejunctum
TAAGTATGTACTAATACCTACTCCTATTATAATTAGGATATAAATTTGATTAATTATTCAATTAATCACTTCCAACACGATCATTGTACCCATTACCATTAAAGTTGATGTCATTTTTGCAGTCGTTATCCTATTGTATTTGTTGTTGCTATTAATGTTCCAACCTTGATTTTCTTGACTTTAGCGCAAATTATCCTAGTTGGATCCTAGGTGTTGGTCAAAAACCGCCCCATCTGCTCATTCATGTAGTATGTATCCTCCTTATATTCATATGCATTATGTATAGGTGGTCTACCTTTTTAGCCTATTGCATTTACTGTTTCTTGACCATATTGCTTCATCATCAGGCTAAATTCAGTTCTCATCTTTGTAATTTCTTAGAGTATTACCTTTTAAAATTGTGTTCAATCTTGGTTAGATTCAACTATAAAAATGCTTTTTGTGGTTTTTGCATCCCTAGTACTTTATGATCTATTTATTTTAGCAACCTCATCAAATCTCTCGACAACCTCCTCAAACGTAATTGCCATGAATGCTTTTCTGGTAATGATGTTAGAAGTTGCTTTTCTATTTTCTCCCATTGAATGTTTAGTAATTTTTGTAGTTAGGTATACTCCTTAGATACTTTATAAATCATTCCCAAGAAGCACTTATGGACTCTCTTGCTAGTTGTTGATCTATCCTTCAGCTTTAATTTCTTTGATGCTAAGAAGTATTTCTCAATAAAAGACTCACATTACCATCTCCAAGTAATGATTGAATTATATGGGAGCTCAAATAGTCGTAAAATTGCTTCACATGTTAGTGACAATGGGAACATACCCAATCTAATGATGTCTGAATACAAGTTTGGGTTTTTCACGTTGCTCTAGAAGATAAACACAATGTTGTTTAGGTGAGCATATGTGTCTTTAGATGGCAAGTCTGAAAATAGTCCTGTACTACGCAATAGTTAACTCAAATCACTCGAGTTAATGAACTTTTCTCTGGGGGCAGTATATGTAACATGATTGCATATGTGATGCCTAAGGCATTGTGATCAACTCCATATTTGTTCTAGGTACCCGACACAACTCTTTGTTTAGGTGGACATTCGCCAACTATCATTCAGTTATCAGTATTCCATGGTGTTTTTTGGCATGTGTTATCTTCTTCCATTCTGAGTCATCTGCGACTCCTTTATCTGCTTCATGCCCAACGCAGTTAGCCATTCTCCTAAAGGTTCTTTAAATCTCTGGATGATATGGAACCAAGGGACTGCTTCGAATTTGTGCATTGGGCATACACTGTACCCGACACATGAAAAGAATAAAAATAATGAAAAGTGTAAATTAGAATATAAGAAATAACATTCAAATTGTAGAATTAATCTAATCCAAAAGTTTTATTCTCTAACAATGCTGAAAAAATTTGATACACCTAAATTACACAACCCTTAAAATGTAGCGATTACGGTCAATTATAGAATATAATCAAGAATAGGGTCGAATCCATGAGGAATAAAGTTTAGACTTAACTTAATTATTTGTATTTGTATTCTTCATCATATTAATTCCAAAAGGGGCCTTTGTATAGACTAATAACTATAAGCAAACTGATAGCAACTAACCATGTTTCAGTTGAAAGCATTAAATTCAATAGAAGACGAAACTAGTTATTATGAACCCTATGAATTTATAACTTGATACTACATTATAGTACTAACTTATTCTACTAACTAGCATACAAGATCAGTAAGCTAGGTATCATCCAAGTGGTTAGTCATCTAAATAGTTAAAGCTTATCACATGATTAGTTTGTCTACGGGTATAACACTACTAATTCTTATTGTTGATCTTAAATGTTAGCAAGGTTCTTAATGGAAACAACCAAGCTAATTAGATGGTTAGGTTAGTCTATCTAATCTCTATTGTTTCATCCCTTTTTCCATTATTTACTCCGCAATTTAGACAAAAATGGAATTATGATGGTAGGATCTTGGGTAGAGACAGGTGATATATTTTAGTAGGTAAATTAACAGTCCAGGTCCTGAGAAAATATTCATATGCCCCGAAAGGTAGATTATTACGAGCTATACTTGATACTTAGGTATCCACTTCAAAAGAAACTTGTCTAAAATTATCTATAAGCACCAAGGGTTGGGTTATTGACATGAGGTAGATTCAAAAAACACTCTGATCTCGTATCAGAAAAATTCTCAATTCTCCTTTTGGGGCTTCAACTCTCACATAAAGTTATTGTTTCGACAATTCAAAATTTGGAGAAGGTTTTTACGAATAAATTAATATTAAAAATCATTCTATTCAGGATCTTTTCATCTGTCAAAATGTTCATTATCCCCCTTAGTCCACTAAGTAAGAATAAGAAAAATTTTGGCATTTTCAATCATTAAAAGGCAATCAAAATGACGAGATAAGTAATACATATATGCACATTATCTAAGTATTACTAGTTATTAGGTCTCTTTTGTTAATTCTTAATGGTTTCCCACAACCATAGTGGTTGATTGAGATACTCATGCCCATAAGATGATGTTCAATGATAATTAAATTTAGCATAATCAAGTACTTATGATTAGAATAAAAGAAATTTAAAATCTGCAAATGAAATTAAATATCACATGTCAATGAAAGATGAAAGTAATCTCCAAAAGACATAACTAAAATCAAATAACTATGAAATTAAACTTTGTTCCTAGCTAAAAATAGCAATATCATGTGCAATACTAAAAATAAAATCTAAAAGATCTATTTAAAAACATCAAATTTTAATATAAATAAACTTAGAAAACTGAACTCAACACCATCCATGATATTATCTCCAAGTTATAGTATGGCACCCCATGACTCTATTCTTACATGTACCTATATTTTAAGTACCATTGTTATATGTGGAATGTGGATTAGGGTAATGAGACACCTCTAGGACTTAGAAAAGACCAAAACTTTCCGAGCAATTGAGTTTCTTGCATTAAATTATATAAGGGTAAACTTTAAATGACCATAACTCTTAGCACACAGAGAACTAGGAAACCTATTACCTACCAAATGAAAACTCTTTGAATTAGTCTTTTTAAAGCCATAAATTTCAAGTCATTTAGTGTTTGGATTCAAATGTTATAACCATTTTACCACAAACAGCTAGAGTAGAGTTGAGGTAAGGGATGACTTGTGGGTCGTGTTTTGAGTTACAGCCTGTACTGTCAACTCATGGAAAAACTTCAGAATATCTATCTTTTTAGACCATAACTTGAAGAACCCACCTACGGGTCATAAATGCTTCTAGGTGTCATAGTTTGGGTCATGGAATCGACCTAAAGACCCCTAAATTTTCCCCAAAATGTATGGATTGGTTACTAATGTCGTGGAAGTTTCTATGGGCCGTAGTTTGGCTTGTGCATGACTTTGACAATATTTTTAACAAGGGTTATTTTTATCTTTTTCCACCCTTTCATGGTCTTAGCTTATGTTTTTATATCTAAACATAGCCATTCAACTTTTTCACACTAAAACTCCCTCTCCATCTTAGAGAAAGGTTCCAAAGGAGAAAAAGGCTAGGGTTTGAA
Organism: Solanum sejunctum; assembly: GCA_025642045.1. Lineage (NCBI taxonomy): Eukaryota > Viridiplantae > Streptophyta > Magnoliopsida > Solanales > Solanaceae > Solanum > Solanum sejunctum. The sequence continues at coordinate 3,566 of JAOTQJ010041988.1, forward strand.
GGTAATCTTGTGAAATCTCCCAAGTTGTTTTAAGATTCAAAACTTCTAGGTATGTAAGGCTAACTAGAACATGGATTATATTCTTCCACGTGCTTCATAACCCGAATTGATAGAGTTGTGAATGAATTGTATCTTCCATGAATATTTTTCGAATGTTTTTCATTAATGTATTTCTATATAATGTTGCAAGACTTGCAGTTTTTATGAATTGAATACTTGAAATAGATGATTTTACTTTTTTACATGAACCCTAGAATGATTCTTGTTATTTTTACTTATCGCTCTTAAATGGGTATGCATGAGTATAATTTGAGCCTAAAGAGTCTATAGAATCTCTAAATGCTTGAACTATAATTTTTTTTCAAAATACTGTGAGTTGAAGTGATACATGTTGGAGATCTTTATGAGTCATGAGCTAATCCTAAAAGAATGTTTCTAATCAAAGAGTTGATAATTGATGTAATAAATTGAGTTCACAAATGGCCAATGAGACTAGTTTAATAAGTTAACCATAGTATTAATGTCTTATGAGCATGTTGAGCCTTGGTACAAGTATCGAGCATCAAATTGAGTAAGAATAAGTCTAACTCAAACTCAATTTACTATGTAGCTGATGTAGGAGAGCAGTTAACCATAAACTCAGATGTTTCCTATTATCCCAAATAGAGGACTTGATGTTACTTATTTTGAATCCACTTATGGGATGTCCTTTAGCTTGGTAAGGTATTGGATGGATATGGCAATAATATCACTTTGTTGTAACATTACTAACTCATAGGTGATGGTTGTTATTTAGAGAAACTCTCAAAATAGGCCTTGATAATACTCTGAGTTGATTAGACTAGATGGTACATGAGTGGTCATTGGCTAAACTACATTCTTACGTTAGACTCTTAACTTGCTGACTGGATTCCCTACCTCATTAGTTGATCTATTTGACTTGATATTATTCTATCATCACATATTCCATTCTTCCATTATGAATACTCATATATTTCATATATTAAAGTCCATTTGGGCCTGCATCTTTTAATGATGCGGAAATTGGTACTAGTGATCATAAACGGGAGCCCCATTGAGGACCTATTTGCTTTCAACTGATAGGTCAGCCTTCCCCTACTTTTGGGGGATATAATGTTCTTTTCCAACTCTGAGTTTAGACTGATATTATTTTATTTTTAGGTAGACATGGGTATGTTATTGGAACCACTTTGTCGATGGATAGAGGCTTCATAGACTAGACTGTTGAGTGGTAATTAGATTATGTTTGGCTAGTTATTTCATAAATGTTTTACTTTGTTTGATTGTTATATTGTTTGGACATCGTCCTTTGATTATCAAATCATTATCACCTTCCATTAAGTATTTTGGATCAGTGATGCCTTCAGCTGTTAGCTATTATTGAATGAATATGACGAGGCCAAGCGGTTCACTTGGGAGCTAGCAATAGCCTAAGAGTGTCGTTCATGCCAAGGGTACACTCCCAGGGCGTGACAAACTTTGTATTAGAGTATATAGTTCAAGTCTCCTAGGGAGTCTATGAAGTCATGTCTGGAAGAGTCTTATTTATGGGTGTGTTGTGCACCACCCAGTAAAAGAAGGAGGCTATAGAACAATAGGAATTGTTACAGTTTCTTGTATAATGAGTTCGTGTAATAGAGTTCTACTCTATTATAGTACCTAGATTTTTTGTGAATTTCACATTTGTAAATCATGCCTCCTAGGAGTAACGCCACTCAAAAAGATGAGTTAGCTCACAATAGTGAGAATCCCTTACTAGATGTGTCTTCTTAGTTGAAGACGAGAGGCCGAGGTTGACGTGCTAGATTCCCTGGTGTACCCCAGGCACCTATTACTTTGCCTAATCCTACTATAGAGGCTGATTTGAGAGGAGATATCACTCTGTTCACTCAATTGGTAGCCACCCATAGTGGGTATCAAAGTTCACTAGCTCCTAATTTTAGCTCCTAAGAGCCAACTGCTTTGAAGAGACTTAGAGATTTTCTGAGGATGAATTCACCAATCTTCACATGGTCTAATATTGAGGATGATGCCAATAATTTTATTAATGAGATGTGGAAGACGTTCAAAGCTATCAATACCATGGAGATTGAGGCAGTAGAAGTTGCTTCCTATCAACTCAAGGATGTGGCAAATGCTTAGTACAATCAGTGGGAAGAGAGCCGAGGTGAGGATGCTGAGCCTACCATTTGGGAAGACTTTGGGAGTGCCTTTCTTGATCATTTCACGAGAGTTGAGGGAAGTGAAGGTTGAGGTGTTTGTTAACTTGAAGAAGGAGGGGGTGACTGTCAAAGAATATAGCCTCAAATTCATACTACTACCCAGATATGCTCTAGAGATGGTCCCTAACATGAGATCTAGAATGAAAAAGTTGATATCTAGCTTGGGCAAACATGTGAAAAAGGTGTACAAAGTGACATTATTGATCCTGGGATGGATATCTCTAGAGTTATGGTTTATGACAACACCTTGAAGAAGATAGGAACAGGGATAAGGAGGAGCATTTCAGCAATAAGGCTAAATTAGCAAGGCATGAGGCTAGCCAACATAAGTAAAGTAAGGGTGATAGGCCCTATTTTCAGAAGAGGACTTCAAATGATGTACTATCCACAACAAGTGCACTAGCTCCAGGTAATAAGTATGATTAGATGTCTTAGGGCCATAAGAATTCTAAAGCTCAGGGTTCTTAATCCCAAGATAGTGTGACTCATGCTTCGAGGGGGAAACCAGCATGTGGAAAGTGTGGCAAACTACAATAAGGTGAGTGTTGTGAGGATACGAATGCTTGCTATAAGTGCGGATAGACTAGCTATGAACAATAATTGAGCATGAATTTACTAACATGAGTACGATATAAGTTAAATACCATTATGACATAATTTGTTAGTAATATTAACTTGACTTCTACATGAATACCAATTATGCAGGTGTGTATACAATATGACATCTTGCAAGAGTATGTAATCATAGGTATGTATTGATTAGAATAGGTACAATCCTCCCTTTAGAGAATGCATAGGTAAGGATAGGTAAAAACTTCCCTATACATATATATGTATGAGCGAAGTGTGTATTGATAAGGACGGACACAACACTCCCTTTACACAATGCATAGATGAGGATAGGTACAACCTTCCTTGTGCACATGTATGTATGAGCTAAGTGTGTATTAATGAGGATAGGCACAACCCCCTTTTTACACAATGCATAGATGAGGATGCGTACAACCTTCCCTATGCATATGGTTATATGAGCTAAGTGTGTATCAATGAGGATGGGCACAACCCTCCCTTTACATAATTTAAAGATGGGGACAGGTACAACTTTCCCTAATGTCATGATCGAAACCTAGGGCCTGGGCGTGTCCAGCAAATATGGAACCTGAAGGAACCCCAAACAAGCCTCATAACATATTATTACACATCCTTGCTTGCAGAAGCAATTAAAATGAAAATAACTGATAAGCATAAAAAAAGAGGAAATGGGACTAAGGTAAACCTGCATGCCATAAATATCAAAAAACAAGAGAGGCAAGACTCATAACATAGATACATAACATATCCAATCACACCTCTAAACATAGATAGTTAGTGAGGGCCAAGACAAGAAACTAGACTCACCCTCGTAGTCAAAGTATATATAAAAGAAAGATAGTTTTAATACATAACAAGAGATCATAAGTAACATCCCCAGAATGGAGGACTCACCAATAAGCTTGAGTGAAATCGTACTAGCCACATAGGTGGAGATGCTCAAGCGAGGCTCTGGTTCCAACATGGTGATAACATGTAGGCATAAAGTATGTATTAGTACATTGGAATGTACTAAGTATGTAGTATGCAATGCAACAAGAGATAGGCAATATAATCAAAATGCATAATAGCAATATGGCATGCATGAACGATGCTTGTAGTAAAACATGCTTGAAAATAACCATACATACATAGCACATTTAACATAATAAGGTGACATGCTTAGATCATCCAAATACCTTGTACTAGAGGGTAAAGAATATATCATAGGTTATAACCCCTTCTAGTAGATAATGGGTTATATATGAGGGTAAAAAGATAGCATAGCTCATAACCCCTACATGTAAACAAGAAATAATGAGTAGCACACGAGGCTAGGGAGGTAGCATAGGTCATAACACTTACATGTGTGCATGTGAGGGTGAGGCATTCGACATAGTTCATAATCCCTTCATATCAGCATATTGCATAGCCACAAATCATATATGAGGATAAGGTTGCAACATAATTCATAACCCCTACATGTAGAACTGAGTAAGTGAGTAGAACATAAGAGCAAAAGGTAGCATAGATAATAACTCCTACATGTGTGTACCTTGCATAAACCCAACCATACACGAGGGTAAGGAATGAAACACAGTTTATAACCCTACTTGTGGGTATGAGTAAGTGAGTAGCATTGATTTGTATAGGAGGGAAAGGTGTACAACATAGTTCGTAATCCCTATATGTAGGAATTAGCCTTGCACTAGAGGGTAAAGCATATAACATAGTTCATAAAACCCTTCTAGTAGGCGTCACAATTGACAAGAGCATAAACCATAGCATAAGAACCCAATAACTCATCAATAATTCACAAGAACATAACGACATGAGAGCCCAATAATTCAAACATAGGAATAGATGCCTTACAAACATAAATAAGCTCACCAGAGGTATGGTCTTTAAAAAAGGGCTTAGCTTCATGCTTGCAATACCATAGGTGCCTTACAAGTTTTAAGCACACATATGTTTATTCTTTTCATCATCATGTAGTCATTCAACTCATAACATATGCATTGGTCCATTAATTCTTCAAGAACCCTAAATCAGATATTTTATCAAACACTTAGAGAGTGTGTAGTGCTAGTGAAAAACCATGCCATTCAAGAGTATTATCACGCTAGAGAATCCAATTTAAAACCACCAATAGATACTTGGTAACATCCTCAAGCAATACACATAAAAACCCTTAATTAAATCTTACAATAGATCTCAGATTTATAGCCCAAAGCATAGTAACACAGTCACAATTTCATAAACCCCAACATAGTGTGTACTGATTTTCATAATAAATAAGACCCACGAGTAAATCAAGTTTAAATCATGCAATTTTTAAGAAAGAAAGCTTGGGCATCATGAGTGAAAGGAACTTATGAAAGAAACCCACATTCCTTAGATTTGGAGATGAATTTGATGAAGATTGGGGATGGAGACTTAAAGTTTAAGAGGAATTCCTTAGATCATGATGAGTCTTGAAACTTAAATTTATGAGTAAAATATTTGGCAAAGCGTTTGAATGAGTGTTGGAGAATATTTAGAATAATATGAGGTTTAAAAAATAGGTAAGTATAGATATTTTCGCTCGTGGAAAAACTGAGGCATATGACATAAAAGTCTTGGACTGAACTTGAAAAACTAGGCAGAATTTGCATTGTGGCGCATTCCGCCAGGAATGCACAAACCATTTAGGAAATCAACATGTTGAAATTTAAAATTATGAATTTCTCGCTCTATGATCGAGGTTAGACCTTTTTCCCTATAAATGTGACCTCCTAAACAAGAATATGCAGTCAAATTTTCAAAATAACACATGAATTTTAAGATATATGAAAATTATGATTTCGGGCATTTTTGAGGCACATTTTTGAGGCACATTTTTGGGCACTTTTTAGGGTCGTTACAATATCTCCCCCTTGGGAACATTCATCCCAAAATGTCAAAGGAACGTAATGAGAAGATAAAGCATGAACAAACCAGTCCCAACGAGAATGGAAAAATATATTTAAAACACCATTTTCAACACATCAACATAAGTGTCAAAAATTGTCATGAACTTGTTAAAATAAACATGGATGCAAGCAAATGAAATAGGGGCTGAAACATAAGACTTGGAATCATGAAAGGACTTGTCATGTCATCATAAGCTTGACTAGAAACGAAATAGATATGGATATTGTTTCTTCATGCCCGCTCCCCAAGAGACACTTTCGATTAGACGAACATTCCATAGATCTTTAATGTACACGACATCTTTATCAATCAACTTCTTCCACCTTTCTATCCAATGACTCCATTGAGACCTCTTCCTAAGTCAACTTATCCTCCACAACACCCACAACTCAAGGAGTTTTATAGCACTAGAGTCATCAACACATCCCCTCAACCTAGAAGAATGAAGAACTGGGTAAAACATAATCATACCCACAGGCAACTCATATTCATATGCAACCTTACCAATCTTCCTCTACACTCTATAAGGACTCACGACCAAAAATCATTTGTCAACCTTAACCATACCTAATCCACTTAGTACCATGAACTAACATCTTGCCCTTGGGAGCAAACCTCTACTCAACCATCCCTCACCAAGACCTCCAACTCTATCAAGATAGAAATCAAAGCCTTATTTAACTAGACCTCTTCAACCATAGAAGATTCAGAACCATCAAAGCCCTTACATCACCACTCTCAACCTCACCCAACCTAGTCAATCGGTAAACTCCTCCAACCACCTTCTTGTCACCCAAAGTCCTCCACTTTCCATAATTAACAAACAACCTCACCTCCTCCAAATTCACAATGTCACCCTCAAACGATTCACAAGGTCTTTCTCAATTTTGGAAACCATCAACATATCATCACCAAGGACTACCACAAACGTAACAAGGTAGGGATTAAAGACCCTATTCGTGAGAGTTATAGACATGACCAATGCATAAGTCAACCAAAACACACCACCCCAAATTCAATATACTAGAAACGACATTAATAGCTCCTTGATCATCGAAAATAACTCAAAAGAGATAACTTAGGCTCAACACCCCTATCACTTAAAAGATGATAATGCAATCACTTAGAGATCAATTGCACCCTAAAATAAGAGATGGACTGACCTCTATACGACTACTCAAAGATGGGTGATTAGGGAATTGGAATTTAACTCTAAGGCCTTACCATTAATGAAGACACAACATTAATGCAATTAATCCATCCCAAGTATAATCATCAACATCCACTACATCTAATCCAACAAAACCGTAAGTCAAGATCTAAATGTAACATATGACTGCGAAACAATTTCCATAAACCTTCCTAGCAATAATAGACTCACTAGTGGAATATACACCAAAAGTCCACATAATCATCATGAATACTCATTGTAGCAACCCCAAAATATTCCCAACAATATGCCCATAAATGTGCCCGAAAATGTGTCATAGAAATGTCTAGAATCATAATTTCCATATATCTCAAAAATCCGTGCATGATATCAAAAGTCCAACTTCATATTCTTCTTCGGGGGACAAAATTGAGTGGAAAATTGGCTTAACCCAAATTGGACAGCAACCATAGCAAAATTCAAAATTTTAACTGAGCAAGAAAATTCAAAATTTCAACTGAGCAACAAAAATAGTGTTCCTGCATGCCCCTAGCGCGACATGGCGGCGTGGTACCACTGCCTTATTTTGTGCCCAGTTATTTTATTTCAGTTCAAGGCTTTTGAGTCTTGGGCCTAAGCCTATACATATGTGAAAATAACTACACTTAGCCATATTTCATTTTCATATCATACAAGACATTTTCCAATACTTTGTCAAATACTTAGACTAATGTTTCATCCTAATTTAAGTGTCCCAAACTCATTCCAGATCTCAAGAAATTCTTTTAAGTGTTAAGATCTCATTTAAATTTAAGTCAAAGTTATTTATGTTGTTTAAGACCATCGTAGGTCTCCTACATCATGCCAAGTTCAAAAGAATTTTTGTTGGCTAAGTTTTGCACTAGTACCTGTAAAAGGGATAACTTTAAAGGGGCATATCTCTTAGCACATAAAATATTGGGCGACCCATGACCTGTCAAGTTAAATCTCTTTGAATTAGATTTCTAATGCACTTGGTTTCATGTTATTTAGAGTTTAGATAAAGAAGTTATACCCATTTTTGTAAGTCTTATATGTGGAGAGGTATATATGGGTTTTTGCCAAATTTTGCCTCATTAATGGCATTCCATAAATTTAGCCATTTTGATTGGTATTTTGGGAATTCTAATTATATATTAACACCTCCTAAAGATGGTACACTATTCTAAAGATCAAATTAACTCCTCTCAATTAGAATACATTCTCAAATTCTCTCAAGAGCCTCCATCAAAATCCCAATACAAATTCAAGGAAACTCAAGAGCAAACTTTGGATTCCAAGACCCACTTTGAAACTTCAAGTATTTCACAACTCAATCTTAAGAAATTCAATGTCTAAGGTATATGAGTTTCATTCATGGTACCTTTCACCCATGATGCTTAATCTTCCATTTCTATGAAAATTACATGTTTTCAAATTGAGTTGCTTATGGGTACTATTCATTAGAGATTATGATCATATACTATATTGGGATTTTACGAAAGTTTGGTTGGAAATCCATGATTACTCATTTTAATCCTATAACATGAGATGATTTACCTATTATAATTATGCATGTTATAAGCTATAGAACTATGAACTCTCTTGATATTTGATAAGGGTTTTCAATGTATTTGCAAGATGGTATTCCTAATTATTAGTAGCCTAATTTACTTCAAGTTTTCTTGCATGATTTGACTCTTGAATTGCATAGTTTTATACTAGCACTATACATCTGCCAAGTATTTGATAAAAAGTCCGATTATGGTTTCTTCAGGAATTGAAGGTCCAGTGCATGTGTTATGAGTTGAATGACAATATGATGATGATATGATGATGAAACGATAATGAAATGATGATAAAATGAATTTGTGTATATGGTATTCTCTAAATAATATTGGAATGTGACCATGCCTTACTCAGGGGTTGCATGTCGGATAACCTTGTCAAAGGGTTCGTAACTTGATAAACTATCAGGGTTGGTACTCCAGCACCATGGGTGGTAGGGTGAGACTATCTATCAATCTTGTTGGGGATTTGTACCCATTAACCTATTAGGGGGTTTATACTCCTTCACCATGGGAGGTAGGGTGCAATAATCCACCAACCTATCATGGGGTTTGTACTCCAGCACGTAGGTGGAAGGGTGCGATAATCAACTAAACTTTCAATAGGTTTGTAGTATGGCACAATTGGTGTTAGGGTGTGATGATCCACCAACCTATCAGGGGGTTTGTACTCTGGCACCACGGGTGGTAGGTTGCGATGATTCACTAACCTATTGATGGGGTTTGTACCTCAATCTCCAAGAGAGGTAGGGTGTGGCGATCCACCAATAGTTTAATGGTCTCTTCTTACATATATCTTATGTTCTATATAAGCATGTTTTACTTTAGCATTAATCATACATGTGATATTATTTCTATGCTAGCTATTGTTTATCTCTATGCATTTTGGCAATGATGCCTAGCTCTTGTTTCATAGCATCCTACATACTTAGTATAGTTTAATATACTAACGCATACTCAATGCCTATATGATGTCACCATGTAGGAACCGAAGCACCGCTTGATTATGCTTCTCCTCCACATTGCTAGTTTAATTGTCCTACAAGCTTATTGGTGAGCCCTCCATTTTAGGGACGATCCTTATAATCTCTTTCTATGTATTAAAACTATCTTTCTTTTTAGTTTTTTATTGACTATGAGGGTGATCCCGGTTACTTGTCTTGGCCAGCACTCTTGTCCATGTAGTAGAGGTGTTGTTGGGCATGTTATATATCTATGTTTGAGACTCGACTCTCTTATTTTCTTGATGTTACGATATAGAAGTTTACCCCTAGTCCACATTTCTCTTATTTATGCTTTCCCATTATTGTCATTTTAATTTCTTCCACGACCAAGGATGTGTAATGATATGCTATTAGGCTTATTTGGGGTCCCTTCGGGTTCCCCATTCGCTGGTCAGGTCTAGGCCCTAGGCTTGGGTCATGACAAAGATGGTATCATAGCACTAGATTGTTAGATCCTTAGTGTCCAACACACGATGTCGACTAGAGTGTTATTTGTGGTTGTGTTGTGCACCACAACTATGATTTGGAGGCTATGAGATGTCTTAGGAAATATTTCCTTTCTTCATGGTCTATGTCGTGCTTTAGAAGTGAGATGGGTCTTTTCCCTCTAATAAATGTTCTTTGCCCTTCTAGTTGATCATGCTACTTCAAAGAGGGGGGTGAAGGAAGGTAAGTTGAAGGCTTTGATTTTGATGGATATAGGTTCCCCTATTCCTTTCATTATTACTTTTTTTTAACTAGTGGGCTTCTTGTGTGCTTGAGTTGTTATGTGAACCTTTGGTGTCTAAACAACTTGTTGAGTCTATTCTTGTTGTAATGTTCATAGGTATTGTTCCATGTCATGTTGCATTAGGTCTTGCCTTGTGACTCATTGGATTTGATATAGTGGATTTGATGTTATACTTGGGATAGAATAGTTCAATGCATATTGTGTCTCCATAGATGGTAAGAACTATAGAGTTAGATTCCAAATCCCTAATAAACCTATCTTTGAGTGGAAGGTTGTCAAGTGATAGCAAAAGATATAGGTCTATTCTTATCTTAAGGATTAATTGATCTCCCAAGGTTGCCCCATGTCCTTATTGCATAGAGTCTTCTCTTCCGATCTTGGTTGAACTTAGTTTGACAGATTGGAGGTCTTGGAGTGGTTTGGCTACTTGCATACCATGCTTTTAAGGAGTGTAGAACCTGTACGATTGTAATATGATGGTTAGGGTTGGTCAATCTATTTGGTACACTAAAATGGGCTAGTCACTTCACTATGATTGATCCTTGGTTGGGATTTCATACCCAAGTGAGGATAAAGGTAGGTGTTATCCTTAAGTGTGCTTTTGGACTAGGAGGGAGCATTTTGAATATTGGTGAGTTGTTTGGTTAACTTATGCACTAGTTCTGTATATGGGTCTCATGAATAGAGTCTTAAAACCTTACCTTGGCATGTTTGCAGTGGCGTTTAGCGAAGGAGTATTGATTTATTTAGAGCTTGTCAATCATTTGGGGGGTGTTGTTGCATGTATTTGTGGATGAAAGGTTGTTTGCTAAATATGATAGGTGTGAGTTGAGGATAACAAGAATGTGGTTAGAACTCCTTAATGATTGTGATAAAGTGTGAATTATTTCCCCATTGAGGCGAATGTTGTGGTTGATGCTCTAAGTAGGCTGTCTATTGGTAGGCTATCATATGTGGATAATGGTGGCAAAGAGGAGAATAGTGAGGTATATCGGTTGGTTAGATTGAAAGTTAGGTTGAGAGAAGTTGAGAATGGTAGTATAGTGTTCTTAGTGATTCCAATTGTCTTTGGTTGGAGAGGTGTAGGTAAGCAAGCATTGGTTCCATGTTATTGGAGTTGGAAGCTTTGGGTAGAAGGATCGTGGAATGGAGGTTGTCTCCCAATGAAGAGATGGTGGTTTGTAGTACAAGTGGGATATGTGTGTTTAAGGTTGACTAATGAGTTTATGGTTGTGAGTCCTCATGAAATGTGGAGGGAGATTGGTAAGGTTGCATACGGATGGGAATTGCCTATGGATATGGTTGTGGTTCGT
>JAOTQJ010041998.1:0-15113 GCA_025642045.1 Solanum sejunctum
ACCCCACACCTTACAATATTGGCACAATGCAAATGAAACATGACATGGTTTGGACAAATTAGCGCTAATTTTTAAAAGTGCTTCAATCTCACGTTAATGGGCTATATATGCATTAGCGCTTAAGAGGGTTGAGTATATACATGTTTTGTGTTGAATTGAGGAGATTACGACCTAGAGATGAGGCTCGATCTACCCTAGTTACTCTTATCACTGGTTTCACAACACTTGTTCTAGTTTAGATTTACTTTCTGCAAACTACAAATCCCCCCCTCTTTTCGAGGAGATAAGTAGGTTAATTCACTCAACTTGCTTGAAATTACTCTGAGTCTACCATATTCCCTGTGGGATTTGACCCTAACCTTGGTTAGGTTATATATCTTGATAGCGATTGGTTTAGCCTTCAAAAAGGAGGTGTAGCTTGGGTGACATCCTTTGTATAGAAAACAACCTCTCTAACTTCACAAGGCAATGATCAGGTTGGGTAGACACTATCCTCTTCAAATTCCACTTACGAGTATATAATATGTTCGTTATTTGTATTTATCTAAAAAAGAAAGTGTAATTATAGAAGTCAAGTGTTCAGTCAAAGTATTACATCTTGTAGATGTGAATGTGAACTTGTGGTGGAGTTTATGCGTTTATGGAGCTGCAATGATACATTTAATTTGTCTAGAATCTTGACTTTGTATAATGTTATCACACGTGTGTTTTTTTTTTAAAAAAATATGTACTTGTGCACTTCTTGATTATTATTTTTTATTAAAATATAATTGTATTTTTTTGTATGATGAAAATGCTTAGACCATTGGATGAAAATGTGTGAACCAACACTACTGGCGATATGTTCACGTAATGCACAGCTTATAAGAAATTTTAGATTTAGATTACATTAGTATAGTATTAGAATTTAGTGATTATGGATATGTGATGTTTTCAAAATTTTTTTTATAAGTAAACATATACTTTTTAAGAGTTATTTAGTTTTTAAGATGAAATATTTAGTAAATCTGTTTTATGTATGGATCTTCGTATAATATATATAATTTATTGTTTTATAAATACATTTCTAAAATTCTATAAGAAAATTTGAATTAGCAATTGGAAAAAAGGCCAAAAATACTCTCAAGGAAAAGGTCTATAAATACTCTCAACCATTTTTTGGTTTAAAAATACCCTTTTATCCACCTTTTTTTGGCTCATTATACCTTTCAACTAATAGCCCTCTCTTTTTTCTTTTTCTTTCTTAAATAATTATTATGGTATTTTCTTTATGGAATAAAATAAACTCCCACCTTATTAGATTTGTTTTCATATTTTTTATAAATCAAAACAATGTACCTTTTCAAAACCCTTATTAAAAAAAGATCTAGAATTTTTTTTTTAAAAAAATGAAAGGAGTATTTTTAAAAAATTTTAAAAAGTTTTTCAAATATTTTATCCAAGTTAAACCAATATCTTTCTTCATACCTTCTAAACGAGCTTTAAAAAAAAAAGACTTCTAGATCTTAGATTTTTTTTCGTAATTTATAAAAATCAAGATAAAATCTACAGATTAAAAAAATTAGTAGTTTTTTTTGTGCGGGTTTGGGGTCACGAAGAAGATTTTTTTGACTTAGATAAATTATATGAATTTTATAAAAAAAATTAAAAATAAACTAATAGTTTATTTTTATTGTAGATTTCTTTTTGTTTCTTTTTTGGATCATGAAGCATGTATATTGTTTTGGCTTAGATATATTATGAAGAAAAATCTAAAATAAGATTTGTTTTAAATATAAAGTTAATGAAAAATAAGTTTTAATTTATTTAAGGAATATGTTTTTATTTTTATAATGTTATAATAAAATAAAATAAAATATAAGTATGTGCATTTTTTTTTCAAATATTTTCAAAATATGTATTGATAGTACTACTAGTTTATATAAAATTTTAAAAAGTTTTTTAAATATTTTATTCAAGTTAAAACAATATCTTTCTTCATAACTTCTAAACACACTTAAAAAAAAAATTCTTATCTTTTTCTAAAAAAATAAATTGAGGTTTTTTTAACAAGGTACATTGTTTTGATTTAAAAATAATTATGAAAACAAATTTAATAAGGTGAAAATTTATTTTATTTCAAAAAAAAATCATAATAAATATTTAATAAAGAAAAAGAAAAAATAGAGGTTTGTTCGTTTTAACGGTATAAGTGAGCCAAAAAGGTAGATAGAAGGGTATTTTTAGATCAAAAAATGAATGAAGGATATTTATAAATCTTTTCCTATAATTGAAGGGTATTTTTGACACTTTTCCCTTATCAATTATGTATATAGCAACTACTCATAAATTGTTGAAGTTGTACAGTATAAAGTATTTGTTGGCAAAATGTGATATATGGCCACAATAACAATTATTGCTAAAAGTTTTCGTCACACATTATTATTAACTAACTCAGTTTTTTTGTAACAATCAAAATTGTTAGCCAAAAATTAATTTTTTTTGCAACAATAATTTATTGTTGCTTAATACTTTCATAAGTCGCAAGTATATGATACTTTATCAACAAAACATAATTAATTGCGATGATAATTTTTGTTGTGTCAAATCAATTTTTATGGATAAGTCTTTTTCTTGTTGGAAGTTTTTTTTTTTTTTTTGGCATAGGTTGTTATTGCCACGCAATGTGCAATAGCTTTTTAATTGTTGCCAGAAGTACTTTTGGCAACAATAGTCAATATATGGCAACGAAACATTTCGTTGGCTAATACCTACTTTCTTGTGGTGAGATGTGTACTAGAAGTTGAAATGCGCCAAATGCTTGAGCGATTGCATGCTTCACCATATGGAAGGCATCATGGAAGAGAGAGGACTACCCACACGGTATTGCAATCTGTCTTCTAGCCTACTCTATTTAAAGATGCTATTAATTATGTTAGGAATTGCAATGCATGCCAAAGGATAGGGGCTATATCCAAGAGGCATGAAATTATCACGACCTGAATCTAGGGTCTAGGAGTGACATAGCGAATGGGAACCCCAGAGTCCCCAAACAAGCCTCAAAGGACCAAAATTCACATCATCGGTTTGGAAGCATATTCAAAATTAAACATACAGTTCTAAGGGACGGAAAAGTAGGACTCATGCTATGGGGATATCTTAGGGAAAGGGATTAGCATGGATTCACATAGCATGTAGCACATAATGACTAAGGGGACAGTAAGTATGACTCACGCTATGGGGCAATTTAGGACTTAGGATTTTCCACATTACCACATCAAGCATACATATATAGCATCATTTTCATAATGAATTCATAATAGCCATAACCAATAGACAACCATAATCATAAGGCTCAAATACAACACTAACACATGGATCTGACGAGAGTCTACAAGGTGTCCAACAATACCTCTAGTCATAAGATAGGACGGGGGACAAGACATACTCCGGACTCACCTTCAATGTGTAGATAACATAAACAACAACTTAAGGTAGAGGAATGGTGGCTTTTCCTTGGAAGATAGGACTCACCACAACCAATGTCTCAAAATCTGATCTAGCCACCGAATGGTGGATGAAAGTAATCTCCGGTCCCTGCATAGTGAGATCATGTATGCAAAAGTATGTGTTAGTACATTCGAATATACTAAGTATGTTAGGTGCAATGCATGTAACTTACCAAAACCTGCATACAATGTTAGATGGCAAGGGCACATAATATATAGAGAGAGATATAACAAAGAATTTAGTATAACAAGATGTCATGAAGACGATGATACATAAAATGCAAATGATGCTTATATATAGTGGAGATGTGACCTCAACCGACCTAGGTAAGACAAAGCGAGCTATTACTTGGAATCCCAATGAAATCTCCTCGTCGGTAAAGCGGTGGTCTACTTGCTAAGAGTAGACCATACTTCACCTTAGAAGAAAATTCATATTTCGCATAAAGTAACCTTCTTTATGGGACAACTCCCATTTCTGATAGGGTTCTCATATCAAAAAATATCATATCATATCATTTCTTCTCCTTGCGAGACAACTCCGATTTCAGAGGCATCTTTCCTTATGGGACAACTCCTATTTCGGAAAGAAAACCTATGCTAGGCACATAGTCCAAGGAAAGAGAGCAAATCCTCCATCCATTGGTGCTAAGTCGTCATCCCACAAATATATATACATATACACATACTTTCAAGAGATACAAGTCTTGCCTAACTATTTCAGTGCACAATTGGGCTTAAAAGCAAAACACAATTCATGATAGTTCATACCTACGATCAAATGTCAAAATCATACTTTCATAGTCACAATATTCATGCATAGGAATAACTCATTCATACATAAAATGGTGCAAACACCCAAAATACTCAAAGAGCCATATTTAATAGACATGTATGTGATCAAAATATTGTCATAACCAATATCTTATCAAAATCATATGATATAACAAAATTTGGCTTAACCCACTTCATAATTTCTCTAATAATCCATGTATATGAATGCAAATGCTATGAACCATAAGAGAATGACATGGATAATTAAGATTCAATAACAAATCAATAATATAATAAGAAATTCAAGTGTAAATATAATTAAATCTATATTATTAAAATTATAATATAATCACCATGCATAAACAAGCCTTAAAGGGGACTTGCATACTTAATAATTCCATAAACTCAACATGAATCTTCATATAATAGTTTAAGTCACATTAAAATCATCAAATAAACATTACCCATGCGTAAATAGAATTTTAGGATTCATGATATTCAAAATTTCGATTTAAAGTAAGCTCGAAATTCGTAAAATTGCTTGAAAATAGTTTGGGTTTCCTTGATTGGAAAGTAATCAAGGATCAAACCCACATACCTTCACTAAGATGAAGAATCCCCAAAGAAATTTGAAGAAGACTTAAAACCCCAAGCGCAAAGGTTGAAATCTCAAGAGTTCTTTTGGTGGAAAGCCTGTGAGAGTGTTTTGAGAGATTCAAATTAGGAGGCATAAGTTGAATATTTGAAATAGGTTTTAGGTCTTTAGATAACCTTATAATAGCTTAGGAATTCCCAAAATACCAATACAAATAATTGAATTTATGAAAATGCCATTAATGAATCGGAGTAAAACTTTATCGAAAGTCACTTGACTGGAGGGTATACGGTCCACTTATCTGTCCGTGAACTCATACTTAGACCAATTTTCTAGAAACTTTGATCTTGGACCAACACTTAAAAATATTTCACATGAACCACCAAACAGACCAATAAATGACCTGTGTGCAGTCACACGGTCCGTGTGATGCTCCTGTATCCCCAACCTTAGAAAAATTTTGCAAAAACGTTATGAGATGTTGACCCCATACATAGAATATTTTTAACTTTGGAGACTTCATGGAAGGCCAAATGGTCCATCAAACACCATATTTGCGATTTTCTCCATCCTTGAAAGTCATACGACTACTACCACTGAACCTACCCTAATACTTAGGCCAAAGATGGATATTTTAGATCCAAGGCCATTCCCATTGTTCATTTAAAGACCTGCTCTCCATTTATTGGCCCGTGTGGCAACACTACACAGGAGGGTCTTACAAAAATGAGCATAACTTCTTCATCCAAACTCTAAATGAGATGAAACCAAGTGCATTAGAAAGCTAATTCAAAGGACTTTAGTTTTATAGGTTGTGGGCCATTCATTTCATTTTCTATGAAGAGATATGCCTATGTAAAGTTTACCCTTCTATCGGTACTTGTGAAAACTTAGCCAATTAAATTCCTTTGAACTTGACCTAATGTAGGAGACTCATGATGACCTTAAATAACATAAATAATCTTGAATTGAAGGCTTGAAAGTGAACTTAGATTGAGCTTAGAGGTCCCATAAGGTTTCAGCTTGACCTAAAGCTTTCCAAAATCAAATCTCAAGCGTCACTAAAGCTATACAAATATTTGGGTCCTTACAGAAATGCCTTTCAATAATATACCGAAGGTTGAGATCTTTGATGTTAAGGGGATGGAATTTATGGGGCTATTCCCATTATCTTTCGGCAACTAGTACATATTTGCGGTTGTGGACTATGTGTCCAAATGGATTGAAGTTGTAACTCTTGCCACTACTGACTCCAAGGTGGTAAGTGATGTTACAAGCCACATCTTTCAATACTAGTACTATGCAAATGAAACATGATATGAAATTAGTGCTAATTTTTAAAAGTGCTTGAATCTCAAATTAGAGGGCGACATGTATGTCTAATGCTGAAGAGAGTTGAATGTAAATAAGTTTTAAATCAAATTGAGGAGATCACGGCCCTAAACAAAGTGAGAGAATTGAGGTGCTTGCAGGACTTAGAAAGCTAGCAGGTGATTCACCTTCCAATATCAAATTTATCCAAGTCTGACTATGAATAAAGTCCGTATTAAGGATGTAACTTTAGCCCATGTTTTAGCATCATAAATAGAATATATTTTCAGGCCAAGAATAACATAGAAAGGATCCAAGTACAACAAATCTCACATGGTGAATTGGGCCAAAACTAACTAAGAAAAAGGGGAAAAATGGGCAGGAAAGACCCATCAATTTGGAGCCCCTTAAGGCCTAAGTGAAAGGGCAAAATAGTACTTTAATTTCTTGATAAAATGAGTCTTATAATATAAAACTAAGTTGTCCAAGTGCTCCTTTAAAAGGTTCTTATAAGCATCTCACTCAAGTCATTTAACTTGAACAAAAAATCAGATTGTTTTTCCAAGTTCTCTCTCAACTCTTTCTTGAATTTACAAGCAACCACAAGAGACTTTTAGGGTTCTTGGAGAAGCCCTACACCTTTAAGGCAAAGGTAAGTAGTTATAGTTATATATTTAGTATGGTTTATTCATGAAAAACAAGAAGTATATGTTAGTTATACTTGTGCTGGAAATATGGACAACATGTGTCCTAAGGATTCTTGTGGACTTTTCTTGTTACTCAAGTGGATTTTCGCTTCTTGGTTGGATAAATTATGAAGTAAAACTTATGTTTTTAACAAGTTTTAGTTTGTTAAGTGATGTAACTAATCTTCTGCATCACTTTTACAGTCCACAAAAGTGAATTCTTATATGATATCGCAATTGTGTTCTTAGTACGAACTTTTGGGCTGGTAGTTGGGAATTGTTGTTCCACGACCTCCATATACTTTGGGACTATTTATGGACTATTTTATGGCTGATTCTATGTGTAAATAATGTTAGATACAGTCTGGTTAAAGTTGGTACAGGCTTGGAATTGTCGACATCAAAATGTAGCGAAGGGATATAACATTATGCCGCCTATTTATATATTGCATAGAATTATTATGTGTTGTGATTTGTGGGCTATTGTAAGACTATTATGGCACTAAAATAGGATGAACATGATATGTATATAAGAATGTGTGTTAAAAGATATAATTAGGGACGGAAAGGTTGAATGAATAAGCTCAGGTTTATAATTATCCGCTAGCTGCCCATATGTTATATTTTTTTATGAGATTGGGCTGCTAAGATGTATCTATTAGCTGCTAATGCTATTTTTATCACCTACTATGTTATAGATAAATATTTGGGGGAAGGGAAGTTATCTCGAGGTAATAGCAAGGTCGTACAGCGAGGTATGTAAGGCTACTTGATTTCGTATTATTTGGCATAAAACATAGATTGCTCCTTGGCACATAAAGGCACTTACCAACTCTGACACAATTATTAACCATGTCTTAACTCTTTAACATGTTCATATGGTCACATTTAAATCTGCATACATACTTGGATACCAAGATACACGAGTTTGTTCTACTAAATAAAATTCATGTGTTGTTTTTTTACCTCCTATGCATTTTATTATTTGTGTAACTTACTCCTTTCATTATAGTGTTATCTTTTATAATTATTTACATGTTATATGTTGTATCTACAATCCTATAGCTCTAATATTATTACCACCAAAAGAATCATCTCAAAAGTAATTGAAAGATAAATTATATTGCTTGTTGATGGGTGGTAAGCCGAGGGGTGGAAGAATCATCTAGCCAGGGTCAATCCGATCATGGGGGGTACCCCAAGGGATGAAAGGAAAAGCCTATCCTTGGCCGATCTTGATATAGATTTACCACTGATCAGCTGGTCAATTGTATTACTTCCTGCGCATAAATTATACAATAGAGGTAAAGTAATAAAAAGAATATAAAGTACATGATCCCACTGTATAACTAAGGGTGGAATCTTGTCCTATTCCAGTGCATAGTTATATTTGAGTTGTTACTTCAAATAAAGTATTTCTTGCCTTATATATTCAGTACATTATCTAGTACTGACATAACTAAGGGCCGATCTCGACATAGATTTTACCACTAATCAACTGGTCAATTGTATTACTTCCTGTGCACAAATTATACAATAAAGGTGAAGTAATAAAAAGAATATAAAGTACATGATCCCACTGTATAACTAAGGGTGGTATCTTATCTTACAACAGTGCATAGTTTTATTTGAGTTGTTACTTCATATAAAGTATTTCTTCCCTTATATATTCAGTATATTATCTAGTACTAACATCCCTTACGGGGGACCTGCATTTCATGCTTTAGGTATAGGTGCTAGTAGATCTCCCCAGTAGGATTATAGGATATCCAACTACTGTTACCAAGCTTCAGATTGCTTCAGAGCTTTGTGTGTCTAGAACTTATATTCTTGTATTGTATAGTTAGCCGAGGCAGGGCCTGTGCCGACCTTTATTAGATATTTTTCCTTATCTAGAGGCTTTGTAGACTATGTAAATTATAGTGTGATCATGTCTCTTACTTTGGACAACGTGGCCCCAACAACCTAGCCATATGCATTTCTTTTTGGCTTGTTATTACTGTTTACTTTCTTAAAGGCACATTGAATGTAGAAATCCCTTATAATATGTATAAAAAGCACATGGATATAGGTTAGTTCTCTCGAGCCTTATCGGCAACGGGTGCTAGTCTGCCTTAATAGGACTTTGGGTGTGACAAGTAAATTCTTAAAGAAACATATCTTCACAAGATTAGGAATTTCATGAGCTATTATAAGTGATGGAGGGGCCTACTTCATCAACCAAATTGTGAAGAACTTGCTAGCAAAGTATGATGTCAGACACAAGGTAGCCATAAAATATCACCTGCAGACAAGTGGACAAGTGGAGGTGTCTAATCGGGAGGTAAAGCAAATCTTGAAAAAATGGTCGGTGCTACAAGGAAGGATTAGGCACCAAAGCTAGATGAAGCTTTGTGGGCATATAATACAGCATACCAGACTCCAACTGGCACTTCGGCTAATAATATGGTCTATGGGAAGACTTGTCATAACTCTCTGTCGAGCTAGAACACCAGACATATTGGGCCATTAAAAAGCTCAATATTGATGCAAACTCACAGAGGGCAAACATTTAGAATTATTAGAGGAGCTAGACGAGTGCTGACTGAACAGACCCCAAAAACTGCCCAAAAGCGTGCCTCGGAAGTACTCAAAATCACAATTTTCATATATCTTAAAATCTGTGCATTATTTCAAAAATTTGACTTTATCTTCTTAATCAAGGGGTCAAATTGAGAGGTAAATGTGTCTAATCCCAATTTTAGAGCAAACAAATCACAATTTCATTTTTCAAATTTGCAATATCCAGTGAGCTATTGTTGCGCCAGGGGGGTGCCACAGTTTATTTTCTGTCCAATTTTTCTATATCGGTCCAAGACTTTTGGTTCTTCAGCATAAGTGTTCCCATGCATGAAAATATCTATACTTAGTCATATTTCACCTTTATAGCATCCAAATCATTCCCCAAAAATACTCCTTCAAACACTTAGATAAATATTTCACTCCAAATTTCAAGTCCCAAAACTCATCCAGATCTTTCACTCAAGCTTCAAGTCTCCATTTCCAATCTTCATCAAAGAATTCTCCAAAGCTAAGGTATGTGGGTTTCAACCATTGGGTCCTCTCACCCATAGTTCCCAAGCTTCCTTTTTATCTAAAATACATGTTTGTAAGTTGATTTTACATATGGGTTTTCTATTATGAATTATACTATGAACTATGTTGGTGCTTTATAAAGTATGACTATTTATGCATGTTTGAGCTATGAATCTTAGAACTATCTTGAGATTTGATGAAGGGTTTTGATGTATATTGTATGATGGTGTTACCAAGTATTGGTAGGATGATTTACTTCAAAATTTCTTTCATGATTTCACTCTTTAATTACATGATTTTACACTAGCATTACATACCTAACAAGTGTTTGATAAAATATCCGGTTATGATTTCTTGAGGAATTGAAGGTCCAATGCATGTCTTATGAGTTTTTAATAACTTTATGATGATGAAAGAAATATTGTACATGATATTCTCCTATATAGTATTGGAAATTGACCATGCCCTACTCGGGGGATTAAGAGCCCGAGTAACTATATCAAAGGGTTTGCACCTTGATAACCGAGTTAAGGGATTTGTACATTAATCACCATAAGTAGTAGGCTGAGACGATCCACCAACCAATTAAGGGGTTTGTATCTTGATAACCGGTGGAGAGATTTGTACCTTAATCACCACTGGTGGTAGGGTGAAATAATCCACCAACCAATCAAGGGGTTTGTACCTTAGTAAACTATGAACTCTATATTGATGGTCTCTTCTTGCACATGTATAATGTTCTATGTAAGCATGATTTACTTCAAGCATCTTTCATGCATGTCATATTCTTATATGATACTCATTGTCTATGCTTATGCATTTCGATTATGTTGCGTATCGCTTGTTGCATTGCATCTTACATAGTATATTCAAACATACTAACACATACTCTATACCTACATAATGTCACATGTAGGAACCAGAGCCCTGGTTGAGCATTTTCCTCCACATGGCTAGTATGATTTCTCTCAACCTAATTGGTGAGTCCCCCATTATGGGGATGATATATATGATCTAATGTTATTTACTAAGACTATCTTTCTTTTATGTATGTATTGACTATGAGGGTCAGTCCGGTTGCTTGTCTTGGCACCCGTTCCTACCTATGTAGTAGAGGTGTTATTGGATATGTTATGTTATAAGCTTTGACACTCTTGATTTAATGATGTCTTATGTTTATGAAAGTTTTCCTTTAGCCCCTTTTCCCTTATCTCTACTCGTATTGATGTTGTTTAATTCATCTGTGACCAAGGATGTGTAATGATATGTTAAGAGGCTTGTTTGGGATTCCTTTAGGTTCTCCATTTGCCGTGTCATGTCTAGGCCCTAATTTTGGATCGTGACAAACTTGGTATCAGAGCACTAGGTTCTTAATAGTCCATGTCATCCAACACACAACGTCGATTAGACTCTTCTTCATGGTTATGTTGTGCACCAGAACGATGAGCTAGAGGCTATGAGATGTTTGAGAAAATGTTTCCCTTCTTGATGTTCTATGTCGTGCTATAGAGTTGAAGTAAGATTTTTCCCCTAATAATTATTCGTTGCTATGCTGGATCATGCTTAATGAAAGAGGAAGAAGGATCATGCTTAACAATTGGCTCATGGTGAGCTCCAGGATGCTCTCACTATACTAGCACAAGTTATGACCAATCAAGTCAATCAAGGGGCTCAATCCCCTTATGCTCCTACCCCGAGATCTAGGGTGAGAGACTTCATGATTATAAACCGTCCAGCATTCTATAGGTCTAAGGTAGATGAGGACCCTCAAAAGTTCATTGATGAGGTCTACAAGGTACTAGCTACATGGGTGTTAGATCAGAAGAGAAAATGGAGTTGGCAGCCTACAAACTCAAAGGGGTAGGACAAATATGGTTTAATCAATGGAAGCAGGAGAACAAGATCAATAATGTGGTGCTTTGGGAGGAGTTAAATGCAACTTTTCTTAATTAGTTCTTCCCTCTTGAGCTTAGGGAAGCCAAATTAGTGGAATTCATGAATCTTAAAGAAAGGTCTTTGAGTATGAGGGAGTATGTCCTCAAGTTCAATCAACTCTCTAATATTCTCCCCACTTGGTTCTTGACCCAAGGTCTACAATGAACAAGTTCGTGATGGGTGTATCCAATTTGGTGAGTGAGGAATGCCAGTCCACTATATAGATTGGTGGCATGAATTTGTCCCATTTGATAATATGTTGAACAAATGGAGAAGGAAAAGTTGAGGAAGATGAGAAGTAACAAGGACAAGAGGGCCCATTTAAGGAAAAGTTCCAAAGACAAAAGGGTGGCCAGTTCCATCAAGGCAAAGGGTCTTCTTATGCTTCTAATAGGGGGTTTGCCAATGACTTCGCAAGGGCCTAAGGTATTGGTGGTGTGGTTCCTAATGATATGTGTCCAAGGTGTGGTAGGGATCATAGAGGCCCATGCTTGAGGGATACTAATGCATGTTATGGATATGGAGAAATGGGTCACAAAAAGATTGATTGTCCTCGTAACTGCAATAAGGGTAAGGAGGTTCAGAAGGTGCAAATACGGTTCTTTTTGGGAGAGGTAGTCAACAAGGTGGTGCCCTAAGGCACCATGGGTTCTATGAACTCTAAGGAAGGCAAGGGGTTGAGGAATTTCCTGAGGTTGTCATCGGTATGTTAAAATCTTTGATTTTGATGTGTATGCATTGATTGATTCGGGTACCACTCTTTTTTTTACACTATTTTTTTGCCAAAAAGTTCAATGTTGAGCCTGAATTTTTGTATGAGTATTATGAGGTGTCTACTCCTATTGGTGCATCTATTGTTGCTAGAAAGATCTATAGAAATTGTCCTATTTGTATTTCGCATAAGATTTTGCCTTGTGATCTTGTTGAGTTAGAAATGGTGGATTTTGATATCATACTTGGGATGGATTGGTTGCATGTATACTATGCCTCTATTGATTGTAGAACCTGTAGGGTCAAATTCTAATTCCCAAATAAACCCGTGCTTAAGTGGGAAAGTCATGATGTGGTGGTCAAAGGCAGGTTCATCTCTTTCATTAAAGCCAGTAATTTGATCTTTAAGGATTGTCTCTATCATTTTGTGAGGGTAAAGGATGTGGAGTCCAAGGTCCTTCCTATTGAGTCGATTCCGGTGGTAAATGAGTTCCTAGATATCTCCCATTATGACTTTCCCGGTGCTCCTCCCAAAAGGGGAAGAGATTTTGGTATAGTCCTCCTTTGTGATACTCAACCTATTTCTATTCCCCCTTATCATATGGCCCCAGCGGAGTTAAAGGAGTTAAAAGAGTAATTGAGGGATTTGTTGGAGGAGAGTTTTATTAGGCCTAGCCAATCACCTTGGAGATACACTAGTGTTATTTGAGAAGAATATGGATGGATCCTTTAGCATGTGTATTGATTACCATCAACTCAATACGGTCACCATAAAGAATAAGTATCTTTTTCTAATGATTGATGATTTTTTGACCAATTGCGAGGGGATAGTCACTTCTTTAAGATTGATCTTCAGTCCGAGTATCATCAAGTGTGGGTGAGGGAGTGTGATATTCCTAAGATGGCTTTTTGGACTAGGTATGGGCAATATGAGTTTGTTGTGATATCTTTTGGGTTGACCAATGTACTGACCATCTTCATGGATCTTATGATTAGGGTCTTTAAACCCCACCTTGATTTATTTTTTGTGGTCTTCATTGATAATATTTTGATCTATTCACGTAGTGAGGAGGAGCATAAGAGTCATTTGAGGGCAGGCTACAAAGGTTGGAGGAAGAGGAGTTATATGCTAAGTATGAGAAGTGTGAATTTTTGTTGAAAGAGGTTGCCTTTCTAGGTCATGTGGTGTCGGGGGATAGTATTAAAGTGGATCCTAAAAAGTTGGATGTGATTTGAAATTGGCCTAGTCCATTGATCCCATCGGGTATTAGGACCTTCTTGGGCTTAACGGGTTACTACCGGAGGTTTGTGAATGGGTTCTCTTCTATTGCTTCTCCTATGACCAAGTTGACTCAAAAGAAAGCCAAATTTGTGTGGATCGATGAGTGTGAAAAGAGTTTCCAAACATTGAAAGATAACATTATGTCTTCTCCTATATTGTCACTACCAGAAGGACTAGAAGGATTTATTTTGTATTATGATTCTTCAAGGGTTGGTTTGGGTTGTGTGCTGATGCAAAATGGTAAGGTGATCACCTATTCATCTAGGCAACTCAAAGTATATGAGAAGAATTATCCTACCCATGATCTTGAATTAGCCATTGTGGTCTTTGCTTTGAAAATTTGGCATTACTATTTTTATTAGGTACATATTAATATGTTTACCGATCATAAGAGTCTCCAATATGTCTACACTCAAAAAGATCTCAACTTGAGACAAAAAAGATGGTTAGAACTTCTTAAGGATTATAATAGGAGTGTGCATTATCATCGCCTTAAGGCTAATATGGTGGCGGATGCTTTGAGTAAAGTGTCGATGGGTAACCTACTGCATGTTGATGATGGTGGGAAAGGGGTGTCTAGGGAGGTCCATCGGTTGGCTAGATTGGGAGTTATATTGGAAGAGGTGGATAATGGGGGTGTTGTGATAGTTGCTAGCTCTAAATCTTCATTGGTTGAGGAGGAGAAACCTTAGCAAGATCTTGACCCCGCTTTGTTAGAATTGAGGGTATTGGTAGAAGAGAGTAAGGTAGAGGTTTTCTTCCAAGAAGGGGGGGATGGTGTCCTTAGATAACAAGGTAGGTTATGTGTTCCTTGTGTTGATGGCTTGAGAGAAAAGATTCTTGATGAGGATCATGGTTCTTCCTATTCTATTCACCTCGGTTCTACTAAGATATATAGAGATTTGAGATAGGTGTATTAGTGGGGAGGTATGAAGAGGGACATTGTCGAATTTGTCATAGTTGTCAACACGTCAAAGCTGAGCACCAAAGGCCGGGTAGCCAAGATGTCACGCCCCACCCTAGGGTCGTGACCGATGTTCTATAGGGATACCTAGACACATGCTAACCTTAAATTCCCAATGAAACCGATCTGGAAACCTACCAAAATTTCGGCAGAGTTTCCTCTGTTTTACTAACTAACTGCACCTGCAAAGAAAATCTAGCAGCAACCCAGACAATAATGCAAATATATATCCATTTATACATATACATAAATGCGGGCCGACAAGGTCTCCGCTGCGGTCCTGCCGCCTAAT
>JAOTQJ010042009.1:0-15113 GCA_025642045.1 Solanum sejunctum
CCTTAGTTATACTGTGGGATCATGTACTTTATGTTCTTTTTATTACTTTACCTTTACTATATAATCTATGCACAACATGCAATACAAATGACCAATTGATCAGTGGTAAATATATATCAGGATCGGCCTGGGCTAGGCTTTTCCTTTAACCCCTTGGGCTACCCCCCGTGATAGGATCGACCCTAGCTGGGTGATTCCTCCACCCCTCGGGTTACCACCCATCAATAAGTAATATACTTTATCTTTCAATTATTTTTGAGATGATTCTTTTGGTGGTCATAATATTGGAGCTGTAGGACTGTAGATACAACATACAACAATAACAACAACATCCCCAGTGCCTCAAAAGGCTCCCCCGCTCATTGCGAGGTAAGGGGGGGTCGGATGTACACAGCCTAACCCCTATATTTAAAAACATAAAGCGGTTGTTTCCAGATGACCCATGAGGAGCATCGAAAGTTGCATTGACTAACTGCTACTTCAAAAATGAAAAAAGCGTAGATAGTTTAAAGAGCCATTTTGCTTTATTCCATCATACTGCAAGGCCAAAAAATAGCCAACAACATATGACATGTAAATAATTACAAAATACAACACCATATTGAAAGGAGTAAGTTACATAAATTATGAAATGCATAGGAGGTAGAACAACACATAAACTTTATTTAGTAGAATGAACTCGTGTATCTTGGTATCCAAGTATGTATTCAAATTTAAAGGTGACTATATATGGGAGCATATAAACTTGTGAAAGAGTTGAGACACGGTTAATAGTTGCGTCGGAGTTGGTAAGTGCCTTTATGTGCCAAGGAGGGATCTATGATTCATGCCAAATAATACGAAATCAAGCAGCCTAACATACCTCGTTGTACGACCTCTCTATTACCTCCAGATAACCTTCCCTTCCTCCAAATATTTATCTATAATATATTAGGTGATAAAACTAGCATTAGCAGCTAATAGATATATCTTAGCAGCCCAATCTCATAAAAAAAACACCATATGGGTAGCAAGTGTATAATTGTAAACTTGAGCATATTCTTTCAACCTTTCCGCCCCTAATTGTATTTTCTAATATACATTCTCATATATATAGATATAATGTGTATCCTATTTTAGTACCATAACAATCTTACAACATCCCACAAAGCACAAAACACAATAATTCTATGCAACATACAAATAGGCGGCATAACGTTACACCCCTTCGCTACATTTTGACATTGACAATCACAAACCTGTTTCAACTTTATCCAAACTATACTAAACACATATATACATAAAAATAGCCTTAAAACTATCTTATATCAGTCCCAAAGCAGTCATCAAGGACGTGCGACAATATCCTTCCATCCATCAGCCTACAGTTCGTACTACGAACACTATCGTGATATCTTATAAGAACTCACATTTGTGGACTGTAAAAGTGGTGCAGCAGCATTTGTACATCATTAAAGAACTAATACTCATTAATAACAATATCCTCTCTTCATAATCAATCCAACTAAAAAGAGAAAATCTTCCAAATAAACAAGAAAAAATGTATAAAAATCTTGGAACACATGCTATCCAAAATTTTTAGCATATACCTAGCCAACATAGTCTCTTGTTTTTCATGAAGAAACCTTACTAAACACACAAATATAATCACTTAACATTACCTTTAAGGTTTAGGGCTTCTCCAATAACCCTAAAAGTCATTTGTGGCTTCTTGTAAAGTCAAGAAAGAGTTGAGAGAAAACTTGGAAGATAATCTGATTTTTTTGTTCAAGTTAGAATGGCTTTTGGGAGTTGTTTTAAACCCTATCTAAAGGGAAACATCACCTGACCTACTAAGTAATTTCTACCCTTACTTTACTAAGTTGTTGATGCAGCTTCTTTCCCCTTTCACTTGCGCCTTATTGGGTTCAAAGTTTTGGGCCTTGGCTGCTCATTTTCCCCCTTTCTCTTAGTTAGTTTTGGGCCCAAGTTATCAAAGAAATTATGATGTCTTTGGGATCTTCTAATATCCTTCTTGGGCTGAAAACATAGTCTGTTTAAGATTCTAAAACATGGGCTAAAGTTACACCCTTAACACAGACTTTATTCATAATCAGACTTGGACAAATTTGGCGTCAAGCCTCGTCTCCATTTAGCTAGCAAATTTAAACTAAGCAAGTACGTGACTCACACGCTTGCTTACTAAGTCCTACAAGTACCTCACTTCTCTCACTTCATTTAAAGTCTAGATATCTTCCATTTTACTTAAAATTTATTTGCACTTGACCCTCTTCAGCGTTAGACATACATATTACCCTCTAATTCGAGATTCAAGCACTTTTAAAAATAGGCGCTAATTTGACCAAACCATATCATGTTTCATTTGCATTGTAATAGTATTGTAAGATGTGGGATATTACATCCTCCCGCTTAGGAACATTCATCCTTGAATATTAGCAAAATTGGATAGCTTAACCAAGTTTAAATATTTACTTACACAAACTTCTGATAACACACTAAGTGTCCAATCATACGTACCTATTAGTGTCCCAATTATGCATGGTGGATACCCTCTTTAGCTTCAAATAAGTAAGTGTATTATGCTTTCATTGCATCCTCGGCCTCCCATGTTATTTCTTCTACTTGCTGGTTTCTCCAAACTACTTTTACTGAAGTTATTTCTTTATTTCTTAAATTCTTAACTTGACAATCTAGAATAGAAATAGGTACCTCTTCATATCTGAGATCTTCTATAACCTGCACATCTTCAATATGAGTGATACGGGATAGGTCACCTATACATTTTCAAAGCATTGAGACATAAAAAACTGGATGAACCATTGAAAGCTCTTGGGGTAGCTCTAGTTCTTATGCAACCTATCTGAACCTCTTAATAGTCTAATATGGCCCTATATAATGCGGGCTCAGTTTTCCTTTCTTACCAAATATCATAACCCCTTTTATTGGAGACACCTTTAAAAATACCCAATCGCCTACTGAGAATTCCATTCCCCTACTTCTAGCATCCATGTATAATTTGTGATGACTTTGGGATGTTTCTAGCCATTGATGTATTACCTTAACTTTTTTCATGGATTGTTTTACTAGATCTAGCCCAAGCAAGGTGGTTTCACCCACTTCAAACCATCTAATTAGCGACCTACATTTCCTTTCATATAAAGCTTCATATGGTGCCATCTTGATACTTGAGTGGTAGCTAGTTATTATTATAGGCAAATATAATAAGTGGCTAATGGTCCACCCAACTACCTTTAAAGTCTAATGCACAAGCTCGCAATATATCTTCAAGTGTCTAAATGGTGCATTCTGCTTGACCGTCTATTTTAGGGTGGAATCCTGTACTCAAATTCACTTATGTCCCTAAACTCCTTTGGAAGGACTTCCAAAACTTACCAGTGAATTAAGCTCCCCAATTAGAAATAATGGAGATTGGGACTCCATGTAGCCTAACTATCTCTTTGACGTATAGCTTGGCATACTCTTCAGCTGTATAATCACTCCTGACACTCAAACAGTGTGCTAATTTTGTGAGTCCATAACTATTACCCATATGGAGTCAAACTTCTGAAATGAGTGAGGCAAACTGGTAACAAAATTCATATTGATCATATACCACTTTCATGTTGGAAGCTCTATACATTGCATATAACCTCTTGGCTTTTGGTGTTCTGCTTTCACTTGTTGGGAATTTGGACATTGAGCCACAAATTTTGCAAGGTCCTTTTTCATGCCTCCCCACCAAAATATTCCCTTCAGGTCATGATACATCTTAGTTGATCCTGGATAGATAGAATATCATGAATGATAGTTTTCTTCCATTATCCTCTTTCTTAATCCATTAATATCAGGCACACATAATCTATTTTTACAGTAAAGTACTCTATTTTGTGTAAGGTCAAAGCCCTTTCTCATACCTTGAGTTACCTTTTCCTTAAGCTATCGTAGAATAAGATCCTGAAACTATTTTTCTTTCACCTCCATTACCAATGAAGACTTCGTAGCATTATGCACAATAACCCCTTGCTTTGGAGTTTCAAGAAGGAGAACTCCCAAACTGGCTAACTAACGTAGATCCTTAGATACTGCTTGACTTACCATAGCTTGATCACCAGTATTTATGATTTACTTACGACTCAGAGCATCGGCTACCACATTTGCATTCCCCGGATGGTATAGTATATCAATGTCATAATCATTTATTAGCTCTAGCTATCTCTGCTATATTAAGTTTAGGTATTTCTGCTTCAAGATGTATTACAAACTTTTATGGCTAGTATGTATGTCAACGTGAACCTCATACAAATAGTGGCGCCATATTTTCAAAGCAAATACAATCGTTGCTAGCTCAAGATCATGAGTTAGGTAGTTTTTCTCATGTGATCATAGTTGTCTAGTGCATAAGCAATTACCCTACCATATTGTGTCAGTACATATCCTAAGCAAACTCCTGAAGCATTGCAATACACTACATACCCCTTAGTGCCTTCTGGAAATACTAGCATAGGTGTAGAAGTTAGCTTATTCTTTAGCTCCTGGAAGCTCCTTTCACATGCATCATTCAATTGGAACTTGGTTGCCTTATGTGTCAACTTTGTTAGAGGTGCAGAAATAGAAGAAAAACCTTCAACAAACCTCTTGTAATAACCTGCCAAACCTATGAAGCTCCAAACTTCTGTGGGTATTGTTGGTCTTGGCCAATCTTTCACGGCCTCTATCTTGTGTGAATTAACTCTTATCCCCTCATCATAGACAATATGACCCAAAAATGTCATTGATTTTAGCCAAAATTCACATTTAGAAAACTTGGCATACAACTGTGAATCACAAAGAACTTGTAACAATTGTCATAAGTGATTTGTGTTATCCTCTTCTGATCTTGAATATACCAAAATGTCGTCTATAAGCACTATCACAAACAAATATAAGAATGGCTTGAATACCTTATTCATCAAATCCATAAACCACTGGTACATTCGTTAGCCTAAATAACATAACAAAAAATTCAAAATTACCATAGCATATTCTGGAAGCAGTCTTAGGTATATCTTTCTCCTTCACTATCACTTGATGATAACGTAATCTCAAATCAATTTTTGAAAAGCATTTGGCACCCTATAACTGATCAAATAAATCGTCAATCATGGGGAGGGGGTACTTATTATTAATTATTTCCCTATTTAATTGTCGATAGTCAATACACATTCTCAAGGTGCCATCCTTTTTGTATACAAATAACACTGGTGCACCCCAAGGGGACACACTAGGTCTTATAAATCCCTTCTCCAACAAGTCTTTTGACTGCTCTTTTAATTTACACAATTCTGCCGAGGCCATTCTGTATGTAGGGATGGAAATAGGTTGAGCACTTGGAAGTAAGTCAATACCAAAAACTATTTCCCTTTCTGGAGGTAAGCCTAGAAGTTCTTCAGGGAACATATCAATGAATTTCATTCATTATGGGAACTGATTGAAGAGTTGGTGATTCTGTCTCCATATCCCTCACTTTAACTAAATAACATATATACCCCTTAGATATTATCTTTTTGGCATTAAAATAAGAGATAAATTTACTCTTTGGTGCCCCAACATTGCCTTCCCATTCAAAAACTGCCTCATTTGGAAAGTGGAAGTACACTCTTTTATTTCGGCAATCCACGGTGGCATAGCAAGAAGCTAACCAATCCATACCTATTATAACATCAAATTCCACCATTTCTAGCTCAATAAGGTCAACCAATGTGTCACGATTATAAATAGTTACTACACAGTCATAATAAATCCTTTTA
Organism: Solanum sejunctum; assembly: GCA_025642045.1. Classification (NCBI taxonomy): domain Eukaryota; kingdom Viridiplantae; phylum Streptophyta; class Magnoliopsida; order Solanales; family Solanaceae; genus Solanum; species Solanum sejunctum. The sequence continues at coordinate 5,787 of JAOTQJ010042009.1, forward strand.
GCCATAATAGATTCATCGTTTGGTGTGGACACTTCAAACGGTTTGTTCAATAATTTGGGTGTTCTCTTAAGCTTCCCAGCAATTAGTGGGGTAATGTATGATAGTGTAGAACCAGCGTCAATTAATGCATATACATTATATGAAAAGATGGACAATATACCTGTGACCACATCAGGTGAAGCTTCCAAATTTTGCCAACTCCCCAGAGTATAAGTGCGATTCTGGACTCCGCTAAAGCTAACTGGCCCTCTAACACCTCTACTAGGACCCATAGGTTCTTGTTGACCCCTACCTAATGGAGGAACTGACGATGATGATGCAACAACTAACCTAGTAGATTGTGCTATATCACCCATAGGCCTCCTCGGGCAATCTCTTATCATATGATCTGGCGCACCACACCAATAACAAGCACCTGTCCCAACTTGACATATACTTGAATGACTTCTTCCATAATATTTACAAGGATGTGTATGGGTCATTTGCTAGCCTGTTGAATATCCTGTTGTCCCGACGCCTTTCCTTTCACTTTTTGGACCAAACTAATTTCTCCTGGACCCCTAAAGTTGTGGTGGAACACTAGTTGCAGAGTAGGAGGATGATGGCCTAGTTGGTCTATTAGAAACCCGATGCCTAAGCTCACCTTGGGACGGTGTAAACTGCCTTATAGACCTGGCCCTCTTAAACTGCGGCCTTTCTAACTCTTGTGTCCTTCTCTTTTGCCTCTGATCCTCTAATTTCTGTGCAAAAGTTTGCATTCTCACTATATCCATGTCTTTGTTCAAGGAAGCAATGGTACAGTCTCTGACCAGATACGTATCTAATCTATACACATATCGATGAACTCTATATGCCATAGTAGAAACTACATTAGGAGCATACCTGGCCAGGGAATTAAATTGAAGGCTATACTCTCTCATGCTCATATTCCCTTGGTGGAGATTCAAGAACTGATCTGGACGGGCCTCTCGGATATCTAATGGCAAGTAATGGTCAAGAAATTCCTTATTGAACTCCTTTCAGGTAGTTGGAGGTGCATCTATACCCTTAGATTGCTTCCAAGCTTCATACCACAATATAGACACACTTTTCAACCTATATGTCTCTAACTCGACAACTTCTGTACCACTCACATGCATAACATCTAAAGTGCACTGAATCTGATCAATAAAGTCTTGGGTATATTTAACCAAGTGAAGGATGGAGGGTCCAAATTAAGGAAATAACGTATCCTCGTGCTAGTTTCCCTATTCACACCACCTGCACCAATAACTGGACCTTCCTTTCTTTGTCCTTGGCCAGCAACTATATGAGTGAATAGTTGGACTGCATTTCTCAGATCCTGCACGGTAGCATCAATAGGTGGTTCTAGGGGAATTTCACTACTTCTGGGTTCATCAGGAGCTGGAGTAGTTGGAGATGTCTGTGACAGAGACTCCTCTTGAACTTCATTTCATTGTCTAACCTAACTGGGTATACCAACCACCACTTCTACTTCATTCCCTTTACCTTTATTTTTCCTGGTTTCTGGCATACTTGCTGTACAAAATAATTTAGGGGTGAGACACAATCCACCTATTACATTTAGCTCTATGGCATGATCTAAAGAATGAAAAGAAAATAATAACTCTTAAATGCCACGTAGCCTTCTACTTATAAATGTGGTGCATAACACATCAATAAACAAGACTCTACATAGACACGGCTTTGTAGTCTTCCTACAATGACCCGCTCTGATACCACTTCTATCACGCCCAAAGTCCCATTAAGATTGACTGACACCTGCTACCAATAAGGCCCGGGAAAATCAATCTATATCTATAAGCTTTATATACATATTATGAGGGATTTCTACATTCAACAAGCCTTTAAGAAAGTAGACAGTGATGACAAGCCAAAACGAAATGCATATGGCTAGGCCATTAAGGCCATGGTGTCTAAAGTATGAGATATGATCACACTTTAATTTACATAGTCTACAAAGCCTTTAGATAAGGAAAAGTATCTGATAAGGGTAGGGATAGGCCCCATCACGGCTAACTATACAATACAAAAAAGATATAAGCTCTATACACACAAATCTCTGAAGTAACCCGGAGCTTGGTAATAGTATCTGGATATCCTGTACTCCTACTGGGGAGATCTACTAGCACCTGTACCTGCAACATGAAATGCAAGTCCCCATAAGGAACATCAGTACGAGATAACGTACTGAATATGTAAGGCAGAAAATACTATATATGAAGTAACAACTCAAATTAAACTATGCACTAGTGTAGGATAAGGGACCACCCCTTAGTTACACTATGGGATCATGTACTTTATGTTCTTTTTATTACTTTACATTTACTATATAATCTATGCACAACATGTAATACAAATGACCAACTGATCAGTGATAAATCTATACTGGGATTGGACCTGGTTTGGCTTTTCCTTTAACCCCTTGGGCTACCCCTATTATCGGATCGACCCTGGCTAGGTGATTCTTCCACCCCTTGGGTTACCACCCATCAATAAGCAATATACTTTATCTTTCAATTACTTTTGAGATGATTCTTTTGGTGGTCATAATATTGGAGCTGTAGGACTGTAGATACAACATATGATATGTAAATAATTACAAAAGACAACACCATAATGAAAGGAATAAGTTACACAAATAATGAAATGCATAGGAGGTAGAACAATAAATGAAATTTAGTTAGTAGAAAGAACTCGTGTATCTTGGTATCCAAGTATGTATGCAGATTTAAAGGTGACTATACATGGGAGTATATGAACATATGAAAGAGTTGAGACATGGTTAATAGTTGTGTCAGAGTTGGTAAGTGCCTTTATGTGCCAAGGAGGGATCTATGTTTCATGCCAAATAAATACAAAATCAAGTAGCCTTACATACCTTATTGTACGACCTCGCTATTACCTCAAGATAAACTTCCCTTTCTTAAAATATTTATCTACAACATAGTAGGTGATAAAACTAGCATTAGCAGCCAATAGATAGATCTTGGCAGCCCAATCTCATAAAAAACAATATACGGGCAGCAAGCATATAATTGTAAACCCGATCATATTTTTTCAACCTTTCTGCCCTTTCTCATTTTTTCTAACACACATTCTCATATACATATCATGTGAAACCTATATTAGTGCTATAACAGTCTTACAACAGCTCACAAAGCACAACACACAATAATTTTAAGCAACATACAAATAGGCGGCATAACGTTACATCCCTTCGCTACATTTTGACGTGGACAATCTCGAACCTGTTTCAACTTTATCCAAACTATCCTCAACACATCTATACATAAAAGTAGCCTTAAAATAGTCTTATATCAGTCCCAAAGCAGTCATGAAGGACGTGAGGCAATATCCTTCCATCCATCAGTCCACAAGTTCGTACTAAGAACATAATTGTGATATCCTATAAGAACTCACTTTTGCTGACTGTAAAAGTGGTGCAGTAGCCTTTATACATCATTAAAGAACCAATAATCATTAACAAGAATAGCCTCACTTCATAATCAATCCAACCAAAAAGAGAAAATCTTCCAAATAAATAAAAAAATGTATAACAATCTTGGAACACATGCTGTCCAAAATTTTTGGCATATACCTAACCAACATAGCCTCTTGTTTTTCATGAAGAAACCTTACTAAACACACAACTTTAATCACTTACCTTTACCTTGAATGTGTAGGTATTCTCCAAGAACCCTAAAAGTCCCTTGTGGCAGCTTGTAAAGTCAAGAAAGCGTTGAGAGAAAACTTGGAAGACAATCTGATTTCTTTTTGTTCAAGTTTGAATGGTCTATGGGAGCTGTTTTAAAGCCTTTTTAAAGGGAGACTTTGGCCAACCTACTAAAGAATTTCTAGCCTTACTTTACTAAGTTGGTGATGCAGCTTCTTTACCCTTTCACTTGGGCCTTATCGGGCTTAAATTGGTTGGGCCTTGGTTGCCCATTTTCCCCTCTTTCTCTTAGTTAGTTTTGGGCCCAAGTTATCAAAGAAATTATGATGTATTTGGGCTCTTTTAATATCCTTCTTGGGCTGAAAATATAGTCCATTTATGATTCTGAAACATAGGCTAAAGTTACACCCTTAACATGGACTTTATTTATAATTGAACTTGGACAAATTCGACGTCGGCTCTCGTCTCCCTTGCTAGCAAATTTAAGCTAAGCAAGTAGGTGACTCACCTACTAGCTTACTAAGTCCTACAAGAACTTCACTTTTCTCACTTTATTTAAAGTCGTGATCTCCTCCATTTGACTTAAAACTTATTTGCACTCGACCCTCTTCAGCATTAGATATGCATATTACCCTCTAATTCGAGATTCAAGCACTTTTAAAAATGAGTGCTAATTTGACCAAACCATATCATGTTTCATTTGTATAGTACTAGTATTTTAAGATGTGGGGTGTTATATTAGCACTGATAGATGGAGGGTTTTCTCTCTTTCCTCAAACTATGTGCCAATAAAAGAGTATAGTTTACCCGTGCTTTACTAGTAGATTCATTTAGTACACTTCCTCTTAAGGTTCTTCTCGAAATTGGGTCATGTTCTCGTAAGTTGAAGTTTCTTGGTGAAATCCTTTCCAAAATTGGGTCATACTCCCATAAGGAAGATTAATTCATACAAAATTGGGTCATCTTGCCATAAGTTTGAAGTATGATTTACCTTGGCAAGTAGACCACCTCTTAACTAATGAGGGGTAATCATCGGGATTTCAAGTTGTAGCTCACTTTGTCTTGTTCTTTGTTGGTTGAGGTATCTTTCAACATATGTATTACATTCTATGCAAGATGAATGATTTATAAGCATGTTTTACTTCAAGCATTAATCATGCATGCCATATTGAAACTATGCTATCTATTGCCTATTACTATGCATTTTGACTATATTAGTTTATGTCTTGTTGCATCGCATCCTACATACTTAGTATATTCAAACGTACTGACGCATACTTTATGCCTATATGATATCACCATGTAGGGACCAGAGCTCCTCTTGATCATCCTCTACGTGGCTAGTGAGATTCTACGAAGATAAGCTTTGGTGAGTCCTCAAGTTTGAGGACACTATCTACTTTCTCTTGCTATTCATAAGAATTCTTTATGTTGAACATTTGACATTATGAGGGTGAGCCTGGAGAATGTCTTGGCCCCCGCTCCATTCTATGTTTAGAGGTGTTGTTGGAATATTGTGATGTAATTATGCTATAAGCTTGACTCTTTATATTTTTATGATTATCAAACACTTTCTTTAGTCTTTTTTCCCTTATTTATATCTCTTGTTGTATTTACTTTGCTTCCGCGATCAAGATGTATGATTGATATACTAAGAGGCTTGTTTGGGATTCCTTTGGGTTTCCCATTCACCATGTCATGTTTAGGACCTAGGCTTAGATTGTGATATTGTTGTAGTATCATTGAAGAGCTCTTGCTTATGAAGTGACAATTAGTATATTTATTGGTATAGATAGGACACCTTGATTGGAGCTATCTTTTATGAAAATAATGCAAGTAAATTTGCAATGGTAGAATTATCACAGAGCCTTGGAGTAACTGGTAAAGTTTCTATCATGAGGCCACGGGATCAAACCTTGGAAATACTCTCTTGAAGAAATGCAAGGTAAGGCTGCGTACAATAGATCCTTGTGGTCGGCTCCTTCGCCGAACCCTGCACATAGCGGGAGCTTTAGTAACTTGGGCTTGCCTTTTAGAATTACTAGTCCTCGGGCAGGTGCTTCGCACGTGTACCTCATGAGTATAAAAATTATTTTTTTGCCATACAATATACTTAAATAGTATAATTAAGAATGTGATTTTTTAACAAATAATTTGTGTTGAATTTATTTTAAAGGGTAAATTAATTGAGAAGCTTTTGTTCAATTGAATTTCCCTATAATTACTGATTCATTGAAACGATAAAGTTAGAGTTTCAATAGCTAAGACAGAAAGAATTATTGAGGACATCTAAAAATTAAATTTATCAGTAAAACTTATAGAAGGTGAAGAAAAATAATTGAATAACTCATCTTTCGTTTATCTTTGAGTAATAAATTGATATAACTCTGAAACCAAATAATACAACTCATTATCAAATAAAAAAATAAAATAATTTCATACGATATTTCTAAGCTATTGTCTATATTTCACCAATTAAATAATTGATCCTTAACTTATTGGGGTTCGTGGATAAAATAAATAATTTAATCATTTAAGTAAGTTTTGAAAAGTGTTTATATCGAAAGAAATGATATAAAAATCAGCGCCCACATGATATGTAGTGCCATCACACATCTCAAACAAATCTATGAATTCACAATAGTTAACTTGTTTCTTATTAAAATTTTTGTGTAGATAAAATATATTACATATTTGCTTTGACAATTTGATGTTATACTAAAAAAAAATCTCCATATACAAATAAAATATATACCCTCCATTATCTAATCCACAAAAGAAGGAACACATTTACGGATTCCTTCTCTTGCTTTTCACATTTGTGGTGCTTTCATACTCGCCTTACTTGCACATTTGGATCACCCTGATATAAAGATACAAAAAATAGCATCACATAGAAAAGGTAAAAACAAATTAGTTAACAAAGCAAATAAATTTTTGAAACAATTAATGCTATAATTAAAAATTGCCAGAAGAAAATAGAACTGTATATTGCCAATCAGAATGTAATCAAATTCTTTGAAAAGAAATTGCGAGAGGAATTGAAGTAGTAAAACTGAAAATTAATCTTCTTTAGTTTAAGTCATCAAAAAATTAAATCAAAAGTTCTTATCCATGATTCATTTGGATTATCTTCTCAAATAGCTAGTAACCTTAGCATAACAAATTATTACACCAACCACAATCCATCCAAAGGATAAAACATGTGAAGTGTTACAATGAAACCCAAATATAGTACCTCTCAAGTTTGTGTTTTCTTCATTTTGTTCGTTTGATCTTTTTCTTTATTCTACAATAGCTTCTATTTATCGGAAAAAGAATATTATGTTGATTTAATTTTAATTAGGTAACTTGAATTTGTACATTTAATAGCAAGGCAGTTCCGAAAATGAAAGAACTAAGAATATTACTTAATTACTCATATCAATTAAGAGTAATAATTATGAACATGAAGAGCGGTGAGTTATTATGCAAATGACTTTTTAAAATAAAATAATTTTTTAAAAATAATATACATAGACAAAAAGAAAAATAATAACAAATATAGTTCTTGACAAAAAGATATACCACTTCAAAAAATAACAAATAATATATGTTTATATATAAAGGGCCAAAAAAGAAGAAACAAGATCTTTGGCTAAGGACATGCCACATTACTTCTCTTTATCTAGTTTAATATATATAGATTGTTATGAAAGTTTTCCCCTACAAGAATAAGAGAATGACAATTTTCCCCTACAAGAATAAGAGCCTCAGAGATATTATTATTATTGTTATATTATTGTTAATGATGATAATATTAAAATCAATATTAGATCAAATTAGTCATATGAGAAACGTCTAGAGAAGTAACTGAAGGTTAAGATGAATGACCAAGCTCTCCTTTATTATTAATTCCATATTCATTAAGTAGTATGAATTGTTAGAATGTATATTTACCTTTTTTAAAAAAAAAATCATGTTTGGTTGGAAGAAAAAATAATCTTTCTATATTTGAGGGATATTTTAATATTTTAATTTTTAGCTTTGTGGTACATATATTGACTCTAGAAATGCTAATGGATTTTATTATGAAGCATCAACTAATTTGCTAAGAACCCTTTCAATGACTTGGATAAATGAATTAGTATATGAAACAATTCTTACAATTTGATTAATAACTCTATTATTGTTTTTTTTAATAAATAACTTATAATTAAAAAATAATTAAAATATTATTATTTAATATTAAAATTAATTAGATATTTAATTTATAAGTATAAGGGTGAAATGGTAATTCTATTTTTCATCTTTAGACCTTCCCACTTTTAGTAATACTAGTCCTTTGGAACGTGCGTTGCATGTTTATATTTTATTATTTCATAAATTTGCATTATCAAATTTTATATATTCTACTAAAAGTGTATGTTTTCTCTCAAACAGAATAATATCATCTAATTTTTTAAATTCAATTTTTAGTTATTAATTTACAAAATAGGAAACGTTGAAATATGTAAAACTAATTAAGGTAATAATGGTACATGATGTGTAATATAATGAATTTCTGCTTTCAAGAATAAAATAGTTAACGACATTATGAGAATATATACCGAAATTGCTTACATATGATTAATTATGTGATACTTACAATAAAAAATAAAAAGAAAGATTAAAACACCAAAACAGGACTAACTTGCTTTTTACTTAAAAACAAAAAAAGACATAACTATACAACTAATAATTTACTACATTCAAGGCAACCATGCTATTCCCATGTATACAAGTTAAGCAACTCTCTTATCTTTGAGAATGTGATACATAATCTTCATGTTTATTCAAAAATATATGATCATTTCAAGAAGCAACATATAGTACGCAATCAAGAATACATCCTCGTGCTGGTTCACTACCATATGAAAAGGTCACTCCTGGTAAATCTTGATTGTAACTCCTAAATTCTCAATTATTGACAAAATGGATGAAAAGGTTGAGTAATAATTTATTAGGGAAAAGAATCATTGATTAATTGCATATGTACCTTGACATTTCAAAAGTTAATATTGTAATAAATGTGGGAAGATAAAGCAAGTAATAATTGACATGATACACAATTCAGGAAATAGTAAATACACATTATTAAGTTCATGAAAATTCAAAATACTCGTTTCACAAATTATTTACTAAAAAGAGAAGCCCAAGAGTCCAAGTTATTCATATACTAATGACATATGGTTCCAATGTATATATGGTCTCTTACTATTAAGTAATCATTAATTGTTTGACTAATAGTTAGTACAACTTTCATGTTTTCTAGTGTTAGTATAAAACTATCAATATTGGATAATTACTTTTTTATATCAAAAACATTTAGATTAAGTGTTCATAGTGTATACTCAATATTCAACTGAACTCTAAACTAAATATTAAATGAAAAGTAAATTGTTGGGATGATTTCATGGAGATAAATTAATAATTGAGGGACAAAATAATTTATTAACTTAAGAGATATTTTCGTAATTCAACTTGTGATCAAATTGTGCAAAATTGAATAACAACTATACCCCTACACTAAATTAATATATTATAAAATATTTAATTAAATATTAAAATATACTCATAAGTGAAATAATAATACTTTCAGACAAAGAACA